>CAJGYO010000002.1:7564320-7742471 GCA_904845875.1 Miscanthus lutarioriparius
GCAGAATGAGCAGGACATAAAAAGGGCCCGTTCTAACTTCTAAGTGCCTAATCTCCACACAATATTCCATTAAGTAAACTATAAGCATCTGCCAGCATGTACACATGACACCCAATAAACTCATGTCTGAGAGTTGGCTAAACTTCCAGTGGTAAACAAAGAAATTTCCCCGCAACTTATTGGAAGCAGGGAAAGAGTTACTTTTCTACTTATTATAATACAAATATGTACCAAATCATGAAATATGAAGCATGAGCACGCATGCACACGCACGCGCGCGCGCACACACACACACACACACACAAAAAAAGAACACAGAAAATTACTACTGAGGATCAAAGTTGACCTTTCTATACGGAGTATATACCTTAGGGTATCCATAGCGTTTAAGGCCTTCAAAGGCCTTAAGGGATCCACCTAACATAAGGTCTCACCCTGTTATGTATAAAGACCCTGTGTCTTAAGAGTGGATCCCACACAAGAAATAAAAAAAAAAATTCTACCGCACACAAAGGAGGACGAGCGTGGAGTTTATGGGCCCATGGGTGATCGTGGGAGAGAGGAGAGAATCTAGGGAAAAATCGTGTTTTACTCCCTGAGGTCAGGTCTTTGGGCTAAGTCCGGTCCTCATGCTTTTGCTGCTAGGGTCGAGTATAAGACCAGCCTTGTAGGGTCTGTTTGGTTTGTTGGGCTACTGGAGCCTGGCCACAAATCCAAGCCTGGGCACCGCCGACCTGGTTTGCGGGAGCCTGGCTAAGAGCCCGAACAGGGAACCAAACAGGCCCAACGTGCACTATGGAAGCCTGGCTGGGGGGTAATGCAGGGAACCAAACAGGCCCGTAGTGTATGAGGTCGACTCTAGGAAGCTTACGACCCCCGAATTCACAAACTACGGATGCCTTATGCATGTTATAAGTGAAGACCTTGCAGAATGGAAAGATAGCTCAACTATAAAGGCATGATTGGAAAATTCTTGGCTGCAGGGGCTTTCTGTTTTATCATATTTTAACTGGAATTCTAGTTTTCTTATATATTTTCCCGGTCAAAGACAAATAATGGCTTTCTGTTTTATCATACTTTTACTAGAATTCTACTTTTCATGGGAGCTGAACAAACCGTAAGTCTACACTCTACAGTAGACTATAGCAAAGAGACATCGACCACTTCATGCAAAATAGTGTTTACCATGCCAATCCAGAAAGAGCCAGCAAAAAGCAATACGAATGCATGATAGTACAATGATTGTACTGGAGTACAGCCCACTTTAGCATGACAGTCTAAAAAAGGGCAACATGACAGAAGCAATTACAATGCATGATAGTACAATCATTCTATACATAAGAAAAAAGAAGTAAAACAACACACTTGAAGGAAAAAAATGGATTCTAAAGCCAGCAGTTGAAGAAAACCCAGTTCAGTGAGCTAAATGGATCAATACTTACAGGCTAGGTCCATTCTCATCATGTCCAGCAATTAGGAGAGAGACTCCAAATGGCCGTGACTGCACAAATAGATAAGTACATAAGGACTCCAACTCTGTACAATAAATGAAGTGATTACAACTTTAAAACACTCATCTATGAGTTATTTTCATGGAAACATAAACTACAGGAAACTGGGTGTATAAATGCTGCAAAGATAACTAGTGGGTTGGCAACATCAAAATATAGTTGGTAAATGGGAATGTTTTTTGACCTTTTGCAACTGAACCTTATCAAAGTAACCATGGGTCAATCTTCATCATTAGACCCTTGTGGTAATATAATGCTCACAGATGAAAGAGCCAATGCAAGCAGTGTAGGTCTCGACTAACTATTCATCATCGTTTGTAAAGTTTGGTAGTATCTGTTATCTCTTCTCAAAATACTCATTATGGGAGTACTAGCGCTAACTAGAACCCCTAAATGATCTGCTAGATTATGTTTCCTCCACAGTAAAGAAAAAGTGAAATAAAATAAGCAGGTAACCATCAAACCACATTTAGAATGCAGCAAAACTAAGATATATGTGTAAACCCCTTAAAGAGGCGGAAATGAGGTAGTCTGCATCTAACTAGTCTTGTTTCTTTCGTCCTGGAGGTGGTATAATAACATAAATGAGGCTCACCATTGACTCTTCATCACCTTCACCAAAGCGCAGAGCTAAGTCACAGATAGCCTGTGTCGAAGATTCTACGGTCATTGGCTCCCCGTACGAGAACCTATGATTCTAATTGTAAACATCGCAAGTCAGATTACAGGATCAAGCTTTATAACATGTATAAATATGTATATAACCCAAGAAAGTACCTGAGTTTCAACACGAGCATGCTCGACTAGTGTTCTAGCATCAGCAATAAGTCCACTCATGGCACAGCCTATGTGCTCATCAATTTCCATGATTTTTTCCACACTGCTTGGTTCCTATGACATCACAGAGCAAAGAAACATTGAATTCAATGACTAACAATTTAAACATGAAACAGAATATAACATGAAAACCAGAGGCTAAGAGGAGTTGCTATATCCTCTGATAAAACTACTCCTGTTATCAAGCCACAAAATTGCATGAAGACAAGAGTTTAAAGCACTAAGATTCCATCAGCTGGATGACAATATATTGCGAAAAAAATTGCATAGAATGCAGGGCTGAACCAACAAGGTAACAACTGTATGAAAGAGGAGCTACCTAAAGATAAACCTTGTATAAGAAGTCATGAGAATTCAATGATAGACCAAATAAGAGGATAATCATACAAACATAAGTTTGGCCAGCAAGCAATGTTCTCAATTTAATATCCTGATGTTTGTAGCCATATGATTAAGCACTACGACCAGTTAAGAAGAAGAAAAGGTGACTCAGTAGTCAGTAAGTACCAGCAGTGGCGAGGTCACACGTTTCTCAACAGCGAGGACAACACCATCCTTTGTCTTCAACCCGATCGCAGTGGATCCCAACTGTAATAGCAAAAGAAACAGCAACATAAGCATCACTTCGTCACAAATACCCACATAAACCTGGCGACTAAAATCTTGCATTTTAGTCCAGGTGTTTGTTCTTGAGCTATTCTCTACTTAATGCCAATGACACACAACAACCTGCCTGTCAAGGGTTAAAAACTTTAAAAAAGAAAAACATGGCATCTCAGCTGAAATTGACACAGTAGTAAACTAACAAGACACAGAACCACAAAACCTTTTTACACAATAGCAACCTCAATTAGTAGGAGCGAGTGAGATACTCCAGACTTCATCATTATATAACACCCTAAATTCATAAATCACAGCAATTCTGTTAGTCCTAAGAAACCCACTTACACCATTTCAGATTTGCACTCACACAACTGCCAACCCCCAAATCTAGCCCCACCCTCCAAACAAACACAACTGCTGATGACACACAACAAGCCCGCACAGCCACTTGGCATCTTGGCACCCTCACTGCTCAGATTCGATCGAGCACCTCGCCATCCAGCTACTACCAGTGTTCACCTAAACAGCGGTAAACAGTAAACCACGGACACCTATTCAGTTTAGGCCATAAATGGCCCTGTAAACGGTCTTGCCATATAAGAAATATTCCCTTTGTACATTCTAGGACATTTCAGGCAGATTAAAAGAGTGAAATTACCGCCGTCCGTCAATGCCCCTATTTAGGGGTTGTTCGATTTTTCAAGAGCTGCAGAGGAGGGTTGATTTAATGTACATGGGCCTCACTGGCTATCTAAGTGCTACAGTGACACGTTGTGTTAGAATGTCAAGTTTTTTGGGACAGAGGTACTATCGACAATGTCCATCATTTGTCATCTGAGAACTTCATATGTCATTTGTCATGTGGGAACTATCAATAATTCTCTAGTTGCTACAATACTTAATTTCACCTTTTTATTATAGACACTCGCTAAACAATGGGTGAGCTACTGTTTAGCGTTTAGGTTAACACTCGCTACGACCCCAAACAGAGACGCAAGAGAAATCTCACCTTGATGGCCTCGATGGCGTACTCGACCTGGAACAGCCGCCCCTCCGGCGAGAAGGTGTTCACCCCGCGGTCGTACTCCGTCCTGCAAGAACCCAACACCAGAGAAATCTCAGCCGCATCAGACACCAGACGCGCCGCCGGATAATCGAATCGGAGGGTAGGGTTTAGAGAAGCGAAAAAACAGAACACCACAGGGATCGGGTACCTCGTGAGAAACATTCTGTCGGCGACGGCGGCGGATGCGGGATGGAGCAAGAACTCGGCGTCGGCGCCTCCCCCTCGCCCTCTCTCTCTCTCTCTCGCTCGCTTCCCTCTCGCAGCCTCGCTTTTGATGGCTTCTGTTCTGAGCTTCTTGCGAACGAAGTTGAAAGAGAGCCGAGATGACGGCGAGATGTTAACGGAGACGGCGCGTCGTGAAACTTACAGGCGGGTCCCATGTGCCAGGCAGACGGTCCCAGCCGCGGGGAGGAGTTGGGCCGTGACAGAACATGGAAAGCGTGGATGGGCCGAGCAGGTGGACCGCGGATCATGCCGTCCGACATCCCTGCATCCGCGCAGTTCAGTTTCACCGTATCACGCACAACTAGGGGGCACAACCTGCGCCGTTCTTTGACAGCTGTATAGCTGTATATGTATCCCTGCGCCGGCGCGCGTAACAAACCCCGATTCTGCCTTTGCGATCTCGCGTAACAAACCCCGGCAACGCGTTGGAGCGCTTGGCAGCAGCAGCACGTCGACATCGCGCGGCGCCATGGCGAGGCAGGAGCTGCAGCGGCAGCTGCAGGTGCTGACCACGCTCGACGCCGCCAAGACGCAGTGGTACCACTTCACGGCGATCGTCGTAGCGGGCATGGGCTTCTTCACCGACGCCTACGACCTCTTCTGCATCTCGCTCGTCACCAAGCTGCTCGGCCGCATCTACTACACCGACCCCACCAAGCCGGACCCGGGCACGCTGCCGCCCAATGTCGCGGCCGCGGTGAACGGCGTCGCGCTGTGCGGGACACTCGCGGGGCAACTCTTCTTCGGCTGGCTCGGCGACAGGCTCGGCCGGAAGAGCGTCTACGGCATGACGCTGCTGCTCATGGTGGTCTGCTCCCTCGCCTCGGGGCTCTCGTTCGGGAGCACGCCCGCTGGCGTCATGGCCACGCTCTGCTTCTTCCGCTTCTGGCTCGGCTTCGGCATCGGCGGCGACTACCCGCTCAGCGCCACCATCATGTCCGAGTACGCCAACAAGAAGACCCGCGGCGGGTTTATCGCCGCCGTCTTCGCCATGCAGGGATTCGGCATCCTCGCCGGCGGCATCGTCACGCTTGCGCTCTCCGCGGTGTTTCGCAGGGCGTTCCAGTTGCTGGCGTATCAGGTCGACGCCGTGGCGTCCACCGTGCCGCAGGCCGACTACGTGTGGCGCGCCATCCTCATGCTCGGCGCGGCGCCCGCGGTGCTGACGTACTACTGGGGGACCAAGATGCCCGAGACGGCGCGGTACACCGCGCTGGTCGCCGGGAACGCCAAGCAGGCCGCCTCCGACATGTCCAGGGTGCTGCAGGTGGAGATCGAGGCGGAGGCGGAGGCGGAGGCGGAGAAGCTGGACGAGATCACCAGGGGCAGCGACTACGGCCTCTTCTCTTCGCGGTTCGCGCGGCGCCACGGCTGGCACCTCCTCGGCACGGCCGTCACGTGGTTCCTCGTGGACATCGCCTACTACAGCCAGAACCTGTTCCAGAAGGACATCTTCGCCAGCATCCACTGGATCCCCAAGGCGCGCACCATGAGCGCGCTCGAGGAGGTGTTCCGCATCTCCCGCGCGCAGACGCTCATCGCGCTCTGCGGCACCGTGCCGGGCTACTGGTTCACCGTCTTCCTCATCGACGTCCTCGTCCGCTTCGCCATCCAGCTCGTGGGCTTCGCCATGATGACCGTCTTCATGCTCGGCCTCGCCATCCCGTACCACCACTGGACCACGCCAGGCAACCACATCGGCTTCGCCGTCATGTACGGCTTCACCTTCTCCTTCGCAAACTTCGGGCCGAACGCGATCACGTTCATCGTGCCGGCCGAGATCTTCCCGGCGCGGCTCCGGTCCACCTGCCACGGCATCTCCGCTGCCGCCGGCAAGGCTGGAGCCATCATAGGAGCCTTCGGCTTCCTCTATGCGGCGCAGTCTCAGGACAAGGCGCACGTGGACGCGCGGGTATAATCCTGGGATCGGCGTGCGGAACGCGCTGTTCGTGCTCGCCGCGTGCAACTTGTTGGGGTTCTTGTTCACCTTCCTGGTGCCGGAATCGAAAGGGAAGTCGCTCGAGGAGATGTCCGGCGAGGTCGACGGTGACCAAACCTCCGGCAACGGCGCCAATGCCGTGCAGCCTTCCGGAGTTGAGATAATGTAATCCTTCAGAACGCAACTACACGCGGCACGAGAATTTGTAACGCGGCTAGATGACATCGTAAGTTTTGTAATCATGTTATTATTAGACGTAGGAATAGGTTTGGAACTTGGAAGGGTAGCATGTGTAAGATACGCTCTCCGTTCATCAGAAATGAAAGATCGACCGCGGAAAACTCAAGTTTTGCAAAGTTTTATAAACAGAACGTTAGTTAAATTATATGCACATTTTACACTCATAACTTGAGTGAATAGGTTTCTGTTCATAGTGACTACTAGGTGATATTAGACGTAGGAATAGATTTGGAACTTGGAAGGGTAGCATGTGTAAGCTACTGTTTACGAGTTTGTGTATGTGATTTCCGGCCCTGTTTTAATTAGACTCATGGTGGCACATGCTTATGTTAATATGAGTTTGTGAGGGTGTGTTAGGCCAACATATCAGATTTTTAGAGTCTATATACCATCAAACCCATATTAACCCTTTTACGTGAACCCTTTTATGTGAAGCAGTGATGGAAGCATAAGTGGATTGGTGAGGTTTTGTGGTTCGTTTAGTGTACAAAGCAGATGTGAGTAGTTTAGACTTCGAGGGCTCAATAGAATCATCCAATGGTTATCCAATTATTATACTAAATAGGATTTTCTTTTTTTAACCAGTCCGCTCTATATTCCAGAGTGGAAAAATAAAAAATTCAGAAAAAAGTAAAAAAGTCTAATTAGATCTATCTCGAATTTTCGAGAACCCCTTCTTTTCAAAGGGTTCTCAAATCAAACAAAAAAAGGAAAAAACCTGAAGGTTTTATGTTATGTAATTATTTAGATGGTAATGTAAATGAACCGTAACTGTGTAAACCTATTCCTAACAGATTGATACCAAAATAGCATCCACTCTTGTTTTCTCATCAATCAATATAACAAGAGCGTTGGAACAATCTTGCTGCGATCTCAAAGAATGTAAGCTTGAACTTGCTTGTGTAATGTGTATGATTGCGCATATGGTGTATGTGATGTGGTTGATGGTGATCTACTTGTATGAATGGTGATCTTGACCATCACTTAAGAATTGAGATACATCTCCCCAATCAATGGGTATCAGAATTGTTCCGCTTCAGGCCCCGATCGTTTCTTCCGGAATGGGCATTCCATGCCCGGAATAGTTCCCACGTTATACAATTTTGTGAAAACACTAGTCCGGCTGGGAACGGTTCCAAAGAATCAGAACGGGCCCTCAATCGAATGGACCTTTGGATAGGATAATTCGGATGGCATAGGAGAAATGCAGAAACATATGTACCGTAGCTTTTATTTACTGATGAGAATGCTAGTCAACCAACACAAACACCAATGCAAATGAAATTCTCGATCGAGAAAGTATCCGGAAATAGTTCCGAATTATACACAAACCGCAACAAAATCAGAAGGTAATAAATCACACAATGACAGAAGCAAAAGCACACAAACAAACCATCCGTGCATCACATATGCATGCACGCAGAAAGTGCAATGTACGTGCAGAGGCGGTGCAGATCTCTCTACACTTTGGCCTCAGCTTCCTCGTCCACGTTCTCCTTGGAGATCTCCTCAAGCGACTTGCCCTTGGACTCCGGCACGAACAGAGACATGAGCATGCCAAGAAAGTTGGTTCCGGCGAGCACGAAGAGCGCGTTGCGGATGCCGATGCCCGGCGAGTACCCCTTGTCGGGCTTCTTAGGGTCCTGCGCCGCGTACAGGAACCCGAACGCGCCGATGATGGCGCCGGCCTTGCCTGCCGCCGCCGATATGCCGTGACACGTGGACCGGAGCCTCGCCGGGAAGATCTCGGCCGGCACGATGAAGGTGGTGCTGTTGGGCCCGAAGTTTGCGAAGAAGAAGGTGAGCCCGTATAGCACGACGAAGCCGGTGTGGTTGGACGCCTTGGTCCAGTGCTCGTACGGCACCCCGAGCGCGAGCATGAACACGGTCATCATGAAGAAGCCCATGATCTGGATCCAGAACCTGCCCACGACGTCGATGAGGCCGACGGTGAACCAGTAGCCCGGGATGGTGCCACAGAGCGCGATCAGCGCCTGGGCGCGCGAGATGCGGTACACCTCCTCGATGGCGTTCATGGTCCTCGCCGGCGGGATCCACCCGACCTTGGTGAAGATGTCCTTCTGGAACAGGTTCTGGCTGTAGAAGGCGATGTCCAGCAGGAACCACGTGCTGGTGGTGGCCAAGAGGTGGAGGCCGTGGCGCCGGAGGAACTGCGCCGAGAAGAGGCCCCAGGTGTTGGCGCCGACCACTTGCCGCTCCGCCTGCTCCTCCTCCTCGATCTCCTTCTTGAGCACCTTGGCCATGTCGGCCGTGGCCTGCTTCGTGTTCCGGGCGATGAGCGCCGTGTACCGCGCCGTCTCGGGCATCTTCATGCGCCAGTAGTAGGTGAGCGCGGCCGGGATGGTGCCGAACATGAGGATGACGCGCCAGACATAGTCGGCCTCCGGGACGAGCGACGCTTGGGCGTCGACGAAGTACGGCGGGGCCGGGAACGCGTTCCGGAACGCCGCCGAGACGACGAGCGCGACGATGGTGCCGAAGAGGATGCCGAAGCCCTGCATGGCGAACACGGCGGCGATGAAGGCGCCGCGGGTCTTCTTGTTGGCGTACTCGGACATGATGGTGGCGCTCAGTGGGTAGTCGCCTCCGATGCCGAAGCCGAGCCAGAAGCGGAAGAAGCAGAGCGTGGCGATGACGCCCTTGGGCGTGTGTCCGAACGAGAGGCCCGACGCGACGGAGCAGAGCACCATGAGGATGAGGGTGAAACCGTAGACGCTCTTGCGGCCGAGCTTGTCGCCGAGCCAGCCGAAGAAGAGCTGTCCGGCGAGAGTGCCGCAGAGCGCGACGCCCGTCACGGCGGCCGACACGTTGGGCGGGAGGCTGCCGGGGTCCTTGGAGGTGGGGTCGGAGTAGTAGATGCGGCCGAGGAGCCTGGTCACGAGCGCGATGCAGAACAAGTCGTAGGCGTCGGTGAAGAACCCCATGCCGGCGATGACGATCGCCATGAAATGGTACCATTGTGTCTTGGCCTGGTCGAGTGTGGCCAGCACGTTGAGCTGTCCTCCCGCCATTGTGTCAGTCGAGCTTTCCCTCCTCGGCTGCTGCAAGAAGTTACCTCTACTAGAGAGGATCGGAGAGAGGGAGAGGAAGACTGTCAGAAAAGATCGGTGTGCCTGCTTGCTTTGGTCAGTTTCCTAATCGTTGTTTCATATATATAGGCAATCAAACTGGCAAGATGCAGACAGCGAATTAGTACGCCAATCTCACATTGGCTTGTTGCACGTATAAAATACCTCCTGTATGTGGGCTGCATGCATAATGCATGGCATGGCTCCGTACCTGGTCCCTGATAGAGATAGACTGACATGTTGGTAATAAAAGATTGGAGTATTCCGAATGTCAAACGCTTTGCTTAAGAGGTGCAGCCGTACAGCTAGCTTCGTTTTAAGATTTAGAGTTACAGCAAATCCAATAATAAAGCCTGTGTTTGGCTACAAGTCAAGTTTTAAGAACCAAACTAGTTTCGCTACAAGTTATAAGAAACCAAACTAATTTGGCTACAGAAAAGTTACCAGAAACCAAACCATACAGTAGTTATCTCTTATTTATCTGTGAAGAACTTTTTTATTATTACTTTTACCTAGGTCACACATATTTTCTCCTAATCCTCTCCTCATATTTACTTGATGTTTGGACGTGTTGGGGGAGCCCATACGGAGTATGGGCCAACTCCCCCTCGAAGAGGCCTAATGAAGGAATAATGGCGGAGGCTATCCCTAAAACGGCGGAGGCTCTATCCAAAACGGCGGAGGCTCTCCCCAAGACGGCGGAGGCCCAGCACACGAACAATGGCGGAGGTTCTCCCTGAGATGGCGGAGGCTCTCCCCAAGAGAGCGGAGGCCTAGCGCAAGGATAATGGCGGAGGTTCTCCCCGAGATGGCAGAGGCTCTCCCCAAGATGGCGGAGGACTAGTACAAGGATGACGATGAGTTTCTCCCTGGGACGGCGGAGGCTCTCCCCAGGACAGCGGATGCCTAGTGCAGTGATCGTGGCGAAGGTGTTCCCCGAGGCGTTGGAGGCCCATCAAGGTGCGGGATGATCAAGTCAGCAAGGCATACGTGAGGACAGTTGATGGGCCTCCGGTGGGCGTCGGCTTAGGCCCAAGGTGAAGACATCGTGAGACGGTGTGATGAGAACACCCCTGAGGTTAGACATTAGGGCTGGAATATTCCTGGAATGTACCGTAGCAGTTGAGGGGCACTGTTGTAAACTCTGTAAAGTGGTAGTTGAGCCCTATAAATAGAGAACACTTGTAACTGTACAGGGGGCTGGTGAATGAATGAATGAATGAAACCCTAGTTCTTGTGAGTCGGTATTTGATCCTCATTCTCTCTTTCAAGCAGTGCCTCTGCCGAAGCCAGAGTCCGGAGCCTCGGCCAAAGTCGAAGGCCTCCGCCCCTTTCTTACTCCCACTTTGCCAAAGCCTACTGAATCATTCGTTTAGCGACCTTCTACCCGGAGCCTCTGACGAATGATCTTGTCCGACAGGAGTGCGCCGCGTTCAGGGGCCTCTGCCCGTCTTAGGCGGAGGCCGGCCTCCGCCCATCTTAGGCGGAGACCCCAACCTAAGACGAAGGCCTCCGCCCACTTCTCACGCTTGTTAGAAACCATTGTTTCAACAGTGGCGCCCACTGTGCTCGGCACGAAATTTTTGGCAGAGCTAGAAGTTGGAGCCTTCGTCGGTAGGCCTTCTCCGGCCCGTCCTTCGCCAGTCGCCACTGGCCTTCATCGCCGACATTCTCTGGCTAGACCTTCATCAGAGGACCTTCTCCGACCTGCCTTCGTCGGCGAACCTTCTTTGGCTTAGCCTTTGTTGCGACGACTTCATTAGCAGACTGGCAGTGAACCTCAAGGGATGGTAAGAACCTTTGGGCGAAGGTATGAGTGTACGACATACTTACACCTCCGTAAAAACTATCTGAGATCTTAAAAAATTCACGGACCTTTTTTCCAAAAAAAAGAGAAGAAAATAAAGAAAAAAAGAAGAATTTTTAGCCGAAATCTTAAAGCCTTCGGCCGCTACTACTAAAAAAAAGTTTCTACAAAAATTAGAAAGCCTTCAGAAATAAAAGCAGCACTACCCTCTGATTTCATCTTTGCTCACATTTTATATTTTTATAACTCAAGCACTCGCTGCTCTTATTTCTATTTTTGCTAATAACTTCGCAAAATCCAAAGAAAAGTTTTATGAGTCCTGGATTTCGTAACAGATCTTCTCTTCATATTGATCATACAACCTCCGCTAGCCACTATGATGCCTTTCCTCGTGTGTTATGAAAAGATGTGCGAATCTATATAAGCCTTCAGAGATTTGGATCACATATATGCTACCTTTGCAACCTTGGCGATCCAACGATATACACCATGCAGAGCTGCATGTGCAACTTTTGCAGAAAGGTCTCAGAATAAACATGTCAACGTTGCACCCCGCAAAGCTTGGCACTCAATGCTCCTCCAGAGGCGCGCATGCATGTTGTCGGAGGTCACGCAGAGCCACCAAACCGCGGCTCTCAGATCGCACTAAGGCGAAGGCACATGACATGCACCTCCACCCAGCAAGACATGGAGAAACGCCCTCGATTCGTCGACTCCACCATCTCGCCGACACCTAATGATGATGCATGGCGGAGGCCCCCCACCACCAGGATGACGGTTCCAAAGACTGTGCTTGCAGGACGTTGCCGGAGACCCTGGCGCAGCCTCCGCCCGGAGACGCTTGATTGTGTGTAGGTAACTAGAGGAAGGCGCTCACGGACGGCGTGGGCGCGCCGGTTCGCCCTCCGCTCGTAGGGGCGAAGACCCAAGCAGGAGGACGGCAATACTTGCCCATTCTTGCGGGATGGTGTTGGCGATTGACCTCTGCGCCCAAGATCGATCAGGTGCCGCGACGGAGGGCTGCATCCTTCGCCGCGACTCACGAACAACTCCGGCCTCGATCTACCACCCATTCCGAACCACCAAGTCTGACAGAGCTATCACATCAGGCTTTACCTCTCGCCATTTGTGCTTTTATATTCGACTCTTGGTGTATGTGTCTCTCCAACTCTCCATTCTCCTACCAAAGATACTCTGAGCGGTGCATGGAGATATCTTTGGCGACCTATGACTCTAGCGCTTTTTTGCCTTGGCTCGTATCATGTTTGGCCCATCTATTTTGAGCATGAGCCTTCGAATGACCATGCAAAACTCCAATCAATGCTGCTGCCCAAAGATAAGTATGCTGCCCACCTTAATATTAGAATTCGTACAAAAAAGTTCACATACATATACATGAGCTAACCTTCTTGAATTGAGATCGTCGTGTCCTTCACGGGCACATGGGTCTTAAATAAGCAGCCCCACATACGGAACCTCCGCACGCTAACCAGATTACCTTGCAAGCTTTTGTGCTCTGTGTGCATGCGCAGCTTGTTCCTTGGCACTGCATTAGTCCAAGGCCGAACGCACGCAGAAGGGCAAAGGTACAGCCAGGCGGGCCTCCGCCACGGACCTCCGCTCCCAGACTCCACACCAACCATGCCCGCGCGGAGGTTGCATCCTTCGCCACAACTCCGGAACAACTCCAACCACGTCAAGAAGTGAAGGGGGCCAACTGATTTTTATCTGCAGCTGTCGGCCCAACTTGTTGGCAACGAAGGATTTGACCTCCGACACAAACCGCAGCTAAGTTGCTTAACTTTTTGCAACTTCAAATTCTTGGACTACAACACCAAAGGTATCAAAATAGCATAAGAGAATACTTTTCATCAGCTTATAATCCTAACAAATTTCGTCCTTGACATTTATTTTTACACATTCTTGGTCTAACCTTGGCCTCAAGGCAAATTTCGTAAACCAACCTTCATGTACAACTTGTCACCAATGTGACCAAAAAACTTGTTGTGGCCTTCGCCGCATCGAAAGCATGGCCTGAGTGGCTATACATGCTTGGCCCCGACCCGGCTAACTTAAAACAATTTTCAACTATTGTCAAATCTATTTTTCAATAACATGCAGATCACCAGCGCTGTAAGTATCTCTTATCCTCCCAAGCTAAACCCCTTAGAATATATTTCATTTGTTATATGCGTGTTTGCACCTCCTCAAGACAAATCAGTCAGTACTCCTCATCAGCCAACGGTTCTCATTAAGCACTCAGCCTTCGTCACATATTTGTCCAACAATTATATGAATCAGTCTACTACCTCCGCCAATCAGTGGTTCTCATGAAATATTCAACACTTATCAGATAACTCAGTGATCCTCTATGAGTCGGTGAATATTCATCTATAAATGGCCTTCTCCAGTAAGTGGTATTCGACAGCCAACAACCTCCGCCGATTATTGGTCTTCATTATATGTCAGTGCACCTTATCATTGGTTCTTCACAGCCTTCGACACGTATTGGCCTTCACCAGTCAATAACCTTCGTCAGCCTTTGGCCTTCGTCAGTTTGAGCCTCCGTCAATCATGGTCTTCGTTCATCAATCAGTGGACTTCATATATTATTGGTTTCAGGCAGCCTACATCAGTCATAGGCCTTCGACAGTGAGCAAACTCTATCAAGCAGTGGCCTTCGTCAGTTAGTTGGTTTCCATCAGTATTACACCTTCGACAGTGACTAAACCTTTGAGCCCTCTAACCCTAACACTTTCCCTCATTTTTGCAGGTGGCGTTGTTCAATTCCTTCCTTAAAGTATTTATAATATATTAATATGCATCAACCCAATGTTACTTTGTCTAACCTTCGTAGGGATCTGATTACTTATATATTCAATACTAGTTACATCCATACCCGTGCAGGTCCTCAAATGATAGCCTTCGCAAGCTATCTGACTATAACCCTCTCATATAATGCAGAGCTTATCTTTTATTCAAACTTTACCATCATTTTTGCAGGATGCATAATAACTTTACACCTTTTAAATATTTTTGCGCAAATGCTATCATTCTCATCATCGCATACATATATTACGTAAGTACATTGCAATGCATGGCCCGGGCCACCCGGAAGAAGTCCCAAGAATACACGGGCGCCATGACTCTATGCATCAAAATCCTAGAAGAAGTCCCGAAACAACACGGGCACCAGGTCACGAAGCTAAGGCTGTCGTGCCGAGAATACACGGGCGCCATGACTCTATGCATCAAAATCCTGGAAGAAGTCCCGAAACAACACGGGCACCAGGTCATGAAGCTAAGGCTGTCGTGCCGAGAATGAACGGGTGCCGTGACTCTATGCATCAAATCCTGGAAGAAGTCCTGAACCAACACGGGCACCAGGTCACGAAGCTAAGGCTCTCGTGCTACCTTCATGTATCATATAAATGACTAACCATCTTTTGCAGCTAGTGGGAAAGCCAGTGCCTTTCCGGGTGTCGAAAGACTTGTAAAGCAAGTCGATATTCGACGAAGCTATAATGCCCAACCTAAGTCCCTAAAAATACAGGAGATCAACTCAGTTGCATTTTTACGACTTCTCCCGCCTTCGACACGAGGCGTCGGCGTCTATGTTGGCATTGCCTTCACCAAGCTCTTCGGCATGAGGGGCTCCACTACCATCTTTGGTAACTTCACCAACATTGCCTCCGCCAAAACACCTTTTTTCTTACGAGGGCCTTCGCCAAGCCGCTTTGCAGGAGGACCTTCGGCAAAACCACGATAACTAGCCTCCGCCAACGCGACGGCATGAGGGGCTTCATCGACACCTTCATCGTGTACAACAAAATCGCCTATGTCAAACAACTTTTGCCATATGGCTCAAGAACCTCCGTCGACACCTTCGACACCAAGTTCTACAACACCTTCGTCGACGTCTACATCGACAAACTTGGTTCTGAACACCTACTTCCACTACTACAACTGCGTCGCCTACACCAAGCGTCACTAAGGACCTGGTCACGAGCACTAGCCAAGAGGGCTAGGGAAGCATGCGGAGGACCAGCTTCTCCGGGGCATCAAGTTTTTTTTTGCCTAGTGCTCGTGAGCAACGGTTTGAAGGCCTCACAACAACCTTCTACCTTGACTACTATGACTACGTCGACTACACCAATCGTGGCTAAAAACTCGGCCACAAACGCTAGCCAAGAGGGGCTAGGGGAGTGCACCGGAGGACCAACCACTCAGGAGCGTGAGGTCTTTTGTCTGGCGCTCGTGAGCGAGGATTTATTTGAAGACCTCCACCCAAAGAAGGATCGGAGCCGAAGACCTCCGCTTGAAGAAAAGACGAAGACCTCCACCCAAAGAAGGATCGGAGATGAAGACCTCCGCCCGAAGAAAAGTCGAAGACCTCTGCCCAAAGAAGGATCGGAGATGAAGACCTCCGCCCAAAGAAAAGTCGAAGGCCTACGGAGTCCAGCACGCCAAGACGATACCAGACTCGGAGGTGAAGACCTCGAAAATTAACACCTGCGAAGGCCTTGGAAGCAAAGACCTGCGCATCATGGAGGCACTAGAGGCGAAGACCCCAGAGATGAAGACCTGGGAAGGCCTCGGAGGCGGAGACCCGCACGCCGAGGTGATACCAGAGGTGGAAGACCCAAAGGCGATTGAAGACCCCTGCACCGAGAAGACATGGAGACGAATGCCATGGATGAAGAAATCTGGAAGATAAAGGCACCCAGAGCTGAAAGCCTAAGGAATTAGTGCATGTATAGGTTAGATTCATGCGCGTGCTCTTTTCTCTATGCCCTTTTTCCCACTGTGGTTTTTGGGATGGAGTTTTAGCGAGGCGTGCATGAGCGGGGGTTGCGGAGGGCAATCCTCGCAACCAAGATCCGGGTTGTATAGTGCCTCTTCTTGTATGAGCATCTACTAGGTCATGTAGTATCGTCCATAACCTAGTAGCCGAGGGGGCTCTTGTTGGGGAGCCCATACGGAGTATGGGCCAACTCCCCTCGAAGAGGCCTAATGAAGGAATAATGGCGGAGGCTGTCCCTAAAACGGCGGAGGCTCTATCCAAAACGGCGGAGGCTCTCCCCAAGACAGCGGAGGCCCAGCATAGGAACAATGGCGGAGGTTCTCCCCGAGATGGCGGAGGCTCTCCCCAAGACGGCGGAGGTCTAGCGCAAGGATAATGGCGGAGGTTCTCCCTGAGATGGCAGAGGCTCTCCCCAAGATGGTGGAGGACTAGTACAAGGATGATGATGAGTTTCTCTAGGGACGGCGGAGGCTCTCCCGGGACAGGCGGATGCCTAGTGCGATGATCGTGGGAAGGTGTTCCCCGAGGCGTTGGAGGCCCATCAAGGTGCGGGACGATCAAGTCAACAAGGCATACGTGAGGACAGTTGATGGGCCTCCGGTGGGCGTCGGCTTAGGCCCAAGGTGAAGACATCGCGAGACGATGTGATGAGAACACCCCTGAGGTTAGACACTAGGGCTGGAATATTCCTGGAATGTATCGTAGCAGTTGAGGGGCACTGTTGTAAACTCTGTAAAGTGGTAGTTGAACCCTATAAATAGGGAACACTTGTAACTGTACAGGGGGCTAGTGAATGAATGAATGAAACCCTAGTTCTTGTGAGTCGGTATTTGATCCTCATTCTCTCTTTCAGGCAGTGCCTCTGCCCAAGCCAGAGTCCGGAACCTTGGCCAAAGTCGAAGGCCTCCGCCCCTTTCTTACTCCCACTTTGCCAAAGCCTACTGAATCCCTCGTTTAGCGACCTTCTACCCGGAGCCTCTGACGGATGATCTTGTCCGACAGGAGTGCGCCGCGTTCAGGGGCCTCCGCCCGTCTTAGGCGGAGGCCGGCCTCCATCCATCTTAGGCGGAGACCCCAACCTAAGACGAAGGCCTCCGCCCACTTCTCACGCTTGTTAGAAACCGTTGTTTCAACAGGACGCACCACTGCTTGTTTGCAATGTGGATTGCCGAGTCATTGCATTTTGAACTAGTCTAATTCATTCAAGTTATGCCCAACGCCATTTGATCTGTATAAGAATTTTCTTTATTATTATTATTATTTCTGGGCAGGATTTTTAAGATAATAATTTTATAAGGCCAGAACACAACATTTAGAGCAAGTTTAATAAGTTTGTCTATAGACCAAGCCAATGCAGCAATAGATCAACATAATAAACAGGCAATACAACAAACTAATCTCTTCTCCTATTTTAAATATCATTTTTATTAGCTGTGGGACCCACCCACCTTTCATTTCCGTTCCTTTATTCCCTCCGCACCATTCCGTCATGCAGCTTGTAGCGAGGACTGCGGCGTCTGCTACGCGGACGGCGACGAGAAGACGGCGGCTAGGCGCGGATGACGGCAGCTGCTGCACGGACGGCGTCCGTGGCGCAGACAGTGTCCGGCGCGCGGACGATGTCGGCTGCTGCGCGGAGGCGGCCGGGGCGTAGACGATGGCACACACGACGAGGACGACGGCGGAAGAGATGATGCGCGCGATGGAGGAGAGTACGGCAGCGGACGTGGCAAGGACGATGGCGGCCTGCGTGAGGACGGCGGCGAACGCGGCGTAGACGACCTGCGCGCGATGGCGGCGCGGACGACGACGGAAGCAGCAAGGAGAACTGCGCGATTTTTTTTTAATTTTAACACTTTTTCAAAACTAATTTTAAATCTAACACTCGGTTTTTTTAATTAACACTTTTGGCCGCGCCTATTTCCCTGGCGCGGCCAAATGCCTGTGCCGCGCCATGCATGGTGGCGCGGCAGGGAGCTGATGTGGTGGCACCCAGAAGCGCTGACCGCTGACGGGGCAGGGCTCTGCCGCGCCACCGATTTTGGCGCGGCAGTGCCGCGCCCTGATTCATGGCGCGGCAGAGCCGGGTATATCTTCCGCCGCGGCCAGTCCCGCTGCCCGAGCAGCAAAGCGGCCTAGGCGTCGCTCCCGCCCCCGCCCGTCGCCAAGCACGCCAGCGGCCGCGCCACGAACGGCGGCAGCCCGGCCCTCCATTGCCGCCTCTCTCCCTTCCCTTCCATTCCCCGGCCAACTCCCTCCCTCCTCGTCCTAGTCCAAGGTAATGACGCACATTTTATTTTCGTTTGAATAATGGATATGATATTATGTTTAGTAGGAAAATTATGTTTGGAACTATGGTGAACATATTAGTTTGATTTTGTCAATGTTAAGGTTAATTATTTAGTTGGTACTGGTAATGGCATAGTAGTATTGCCATGGCATCAGTCGTTGTTGCCATAGCATCTGTACCTCCTTGGTCATCATCGGAATCATCTGAATCACTGCTAACCACATCACCGATCCTGTCCTCCTGCTCCTGCTCCTCCTCTTCCTGTTCGAACTCATTCACATCGAAGTTATTGCTTATACAACCTACTGCAGTTGAATGAACTGCTCCTGCATCAACTGACCGTCCAAATCCATGTTATTCTGAGTTGCTTTCTCTTCGACCCCTAATTCTTTTTCATTGCCTCCAAATCCATCAATGGACGACCCGTCCTTAACACCATGCATCTTGTACCCATTCTCCACCACCACCTCAGTCATGGGCATATTGGAACCTTGGAAAACCCCAGTGTAGCGAGACCATTGAGCAGGGTCGCGCAAGGGCATGAGGACATAGTGTGCCCTAGTCTTCTCAGTATCAAACCTACCCTTTAGTGTAAAATCACCGTCAAATTTTATATTCAAACGGACACAAAGGTCGTTGAAGCTAGGAGGTTCATCAAACCATTCTAATTCTTCTTCCATATCCTTAAACATATCATCCTCTCTTCTAACACTTCCTCCGTACAAACTCTAACACAACAATCCATCTGCAAAAGCATTTCAAGAAACTTCATTAAGTCGTCGAAATCATCGTACCTAATATCCATACTAATATTAATATATTTTCTAACTATAACTATACAAACTAATCAAATATTAACATTTATACAAGGCATACTATAACTGTACTAACTAAACTACCTATACTAACTTATTATATTACGTATACTAACTAACTTTACTAACTATATTAACTATACTTTAATAATTTTACTAACTGTGCTAACTATATTAGTAGAGTACCTCGTTGCAGCGTGCAAGACTGGGCCGGGAGGCGCGGGCGCAGGGCAGCCGCCGTGCGTGACCGAAGGTTCTGGCCGAAGGGGAGGGCGCGACCTGATCGTGGCCGGTTGTCGCTTGGTTGCTGGGTCGGCACGGGCCAAGCGACGCTACCGGCTTGTCTGGCTTGGCCTGGCCGTAAGGCGGCGATGCGTCTGTGTCAGTGTAGCAATGGCAAAGGTAAGCGGCGGCATGGCGGGCGTGGCGGGTGTTGCTTTGCCTTTGTTGTTGCTGCCGGAGAACGGCGATCGCTTTCGCCACGCGGGCGGCGGAAGATATACCGGCTCGCCAGCGCCACCGATCTTTTTGCGCCATGGATCGGCGCGGATCGCCGCTGCCGCCAAGATCGGTGGCGTGGCAGAGCCCTCCCGTCGTGGTCGGTCACGCTTCGTCGCCGCACGTCGACTCCCCGCCGCGCCACCATACATGACGCCAAGACAGCATTTGGCCGCGCCAAGGAAATAGGCGCGGCCAAAAGTGTTAGTTTTAAAAAAAACCGAGAATGTTAGATTTAAAATTAGTTTCAAAAAAAGTGTTAAAATAAAAAAAACGCGAATTGGCCCTGCTAGGCGGGGGTGCGAAGCCGGCGGCGAGGTGCGGGCTAGCGACGGGCGCATCGCTGCGACGCGGATGGTCGAGTTACGGGAGCTCAGTGGTGGCGGGCCCCATAAACCACGGGGAGCCGCGCAAGCACTCGGGGTTGGATCTTGCGAACAAGCTCATTCTCTCTTTTTTTCCTTTCTCTTTTCTTCTTTCTCTCTCTTACACGTAAGATTTTGCGAAGTTAGTTTAGCTATAAGAAATTGAGGTGTATTATTGTACTTGCTATAAGAGCCAAGCTCTTCTCTTTGTTCTCTATACTCTCCTCCATCATTATTGTACTATACTTACTCGTGCACGTTCAGTAGCTCTAAGCTAGTATTAGATATCAGGGAAGAAAAGAAAGACAAAAAAAAAAAAAAACTTTGAGCTGACATGAGGAGAAGAGCTAAATTTTCTGCGCTCCCCAATACATGAGACATAATTTCTCTATCTTATCTTAAAATGCGAGAAATATATATAAATAAAAACACCTTATGTTTGGAATATATAGGATGAGATGAGAGATGACACCTACGTCTGTATCTAACTCGTTCCATTGGAGATGACTTTACAAGCTCCTAGTTTAATTGTTGAAATGTTTAGAAGGTTCGACTTTCCAAATAGACACGGAACCGGTGGCACAGCAACCGATACGGTGGATTTGGTTGCCATGGTCGTAGTGGTAGCAAGCAACCGCATCCTGAACGCAGCATTGATGCAAAAGTTTTTTGAAATTTTGTCGAATATTTTATTCTTGCAAAGTTGCAATGCTTGATTTTTTTTAAGAAAAAAGCAAAAACAAGAGCTTTTTCGAGCATATATTAATAGAAAATGAGCAACTTACAGCAATTCGTTACTGGGGACGTGGCGCGTATGTACATTATTTATATCTAGTTTCCATTTCTGACAGTCCTTTTCATCTTGCAAGAAATAATATCAGATAATTTCAGAACAAGAACAATGCAGAAAGCCAGTAGTAGTCGGCTAATTGCTTTATGCTATTTGACATCTTCAGCAGCAGCTAAAAGTGGCCTTTGACTTCCAGTTTGGAGCTGCAATCCATCTGCCGATTCACAATTCACAATTCAGAACTGATTTGCGGCGTTAGTAGTACGCCTGACATCATTACAGGAACAGATAATCCCACTAAACTAATTGCCCCCCTTTTTTCATATTGCCAGCATAGTTGTCAACGCGAGAATAATGTGCAAAGATCCGAATATGCGAATCTTGCCAGTGATTTGTGTTGTTATATATTCATGGAGTTGTCTAAGCTTTGTTCCCAGCTACTATAATTTAGTTAACAGCTGGTGTGTCACAACTCACAATTTAATTCTAGCGATCTTCTCCCGTTGTAGTAGATGGTATGATATGCTGCGGTCCTTATCGTTTGCCAATTTAGAGATTGTTTACTCCTTTCCTTCTGAACTTTCAGTACCTCTGACTCTGAGAGGAAGGAATGAAGGATGGCGTCTTGATTCATGTTATCTGTTTATTTACATTCCATAGCTGTCCACGGCATGAAGCAACGCAAGAGCTGCACGTCGTCAGTCTATCAAGCATCATGCTTTGATGGGGTTCGCTTTGTAATATAAGCTGGATTTTATGGATTAGCTGTCAACCGTATTAATTTCAAATGAGTTGACATTTTTAGTTTATGAAGCAGACTTATGCATTAGGAATTAGGTGTATTTTATACGGAGTACTCCGTACATCACATCTTCTGTTTGTCTAACTGACCCTCGGCACTAGTTCTATCCAAATTTAGCACCCAACTATCATAGCCGTTTGATTTTGACCCATCGACCATTTTTAGGTGATTTTTAAGGTGATGCGGCAGCAGCTTTTCCTTTAAGTAGGCGTTTTCCTTTTTTGTCAGCTAAGGCCATCAGAAGAGAGAATTCAAGGTGGCAAAATAAAGTGAATTTTGGAAATTTGGCTACTGTAGCACTTTCGTTTTTATTTGACAATTAGTGTTCACTCATGGACTAATTAGGCTCAAATCGTTCGTCTCGCAATTTCCAACCAAACTGTGCAATTAGTTTTTTTTCGTCTTCATTTAATGCTCCATGCACGTATCGCAAGATTCGATGTGACGGCTACTGTAGCACTTTTTAGGAACTAAACAAGCCGTTAACTTGAAGACAAACCGTTGCCAAATAACTCGAAAACCTCCAAAATGGGTTCATGATAAAAAAATAATAATAATTAAAAGGTATTGAGAGTATCATATTTAGACGGTGAACCTCAGGATCTGAATTATAGAATCACAAATTTTGTCAGACTACCTCATGCAGTTAACCTAAAGCAAAATAGACCAGATTTTATTCTTCCTCGTCTTGAGGACTTGCTACTATTGTTTGCAACAGCAAACAGATCAGTCTTCAACCTATTAAGACATTCCATGCGCCGATCAATTACTCTGAGACGGAACAAACTGCAATCTTATTTCTCAATATTATCTATGGACCTGTCAAAATTTTACAGTACCTAATGAGCACGCCCAGCTCTAGGCAACTTGAGAGACATTTAGATGCGGCATTTATTTGTTTATACAGAAATATTCCTCCCTAAAAGGAGAAGGAATAGCACAGAGCAACAATGTCAACTAGATACAAAATGCACAGCTCTAGAAGGGAACTCTTCTACAGAGGACAGGACCTTCTACAGAGGACTGGACAGAGTCTGTACAGACTACAGAGTGAGAGTGGTACCGTGAAGCGCTCATTTGCAGGTTCATGACAGATCAACCAGATGGTCTCTGGTAGACATGCTTTGTTCTTGGGTCAACAATTATGCCCTTTCCACCATTCACTTCAAGATCATGCCTGCAGGATTGATTATTTGAGACGGAGTATAGTAACTAGCAGACCTCTAAGAAAAGCTAACAAGTAATAGATTGCTTACTGGAATACAAAATCAGGAATGGTTAGCTGTTCACGTGGCACATATCTGAATAGCTGCACAAGTCTGTCGACATATACAACTTTCTTCCAGACCTAATCGAAACAAAAAAAAAAAAATACAGAAATTTCAAGCAAGGAGCAGCTCAAAGAATGTTTTTGGTTTAGCTGCACTGCAAGTACCTCCCCGTCAACAAAAAGCTGCATCACCATAACAGCTGTTCTCAATCCCAGTGTCGGGTGGAGTATATATATTGTCTGTAAAGATTTGTGCTATCAAGAATCTACATATTACAAATAGAAAACTAGAACCAGGTAATGAGGTCAAATTAGATACTCACATGAAGATTTTTTTTATGCTTCCGACCTAGTATCTGTTGCAACCGTTTCATGAATCCTAAATCAGGCTGCCTGTAAATTCAAATGAAAAAAAAAAAAACAGTTCCACATACCAGGGTTAAGACAAATGAGCCAAAAAAAATGATGTGGTTTCCATCCTGAATATTTATCCAACACTTACGGTTGTAATGATGCTGCAGAGTGGAAGTAGACAATTGTGTAAGGCTTCTGAATCAGAGGTTCAAACTCCTGCGAGGATGGCATATGATGATACTTTCATAATTTATTGCTCAAATGAGCCAAAAGGTATGAAGAAAATACTATTCAATGAGGAATCAAGATAGTAGGTAGCAGGGATTTTGATGAGAAATCTGAGGAATTATTTGCACAGTGCATGACAAGAACTTCATTATACAATGCTTGCACAACTCGCCCCCCCTCTCCTCTTTTTATTAAGCCTGGTTTGAGTTTGCTTTTGTAGACCCAACCCATTCCCACCATTGGATTAAATTGCTGATATAGCTTAATTCATTATTTTGCTAATATTTTATAACCTTCAGAAAAATTTGACACCATAGGAAACCTACCATTCAAAAATAGTAAATGTATTGCAAATCATGAATGTGAACTAGTGTAGAAATTAGAAAACTTAGTTTGCTGCACAGCAACCAGCATATCCTTCACACTGGAAACTCCAGGCCAACTCACGGACAAAGAAAAAAAACAATTTATTTGACATCGGCAATTTTAATACGCATACATCAAAATATCTAGTTTACCTTCTGGTTACTTGGGCAGTGCTGCCCCATTACAAAACAACTAACATTGCCAAGAGGATTCACTTTATAATAAGAAAATAGTATAAACAAATTGCATCAAGTATTTTTGCCAAGACAAAGAACAAGAATAATAATAAGATTAGGATATTCATGTATGGGTCAAGAGAGAACAGGAATGACTGGGCAGGCTCAGCAACTACATGATTACTAAGGGCATCTGCACGATTACATATAGGAAGATAACAATTGATACTCTTCTTGTAGCAAAAGTCTAATTATGTCCAATTAGAGTTAAGATTCAATCACCTTTACTACATATAGAACAAATCGTTCAAGATCCAAGCAGCGAAGAAGAAAGTGAGCACCAACAACGACCATAACTGGACGCCCTTCACTATCAACTCCTCCACGGTAACTGTAATTGATATAGAGCATAAAAATAAAGGCAATAATACCATGAGAATATGGAAAAATGATGGATAGAGATCCTTTAGCGTCACAAATGTAAAGCAAAGCAAAAGAGAGAGAGAGAGAGAGAGAGAGAGAGAGAGAGAATCCACAAAAGGAAATAAAAACTGAATAAGTTTGCCTACATTATTTTCATTTCAGCAACATCTGACAGATTCATAGAATTTGCTTTAGCAAGGTATCGTGAATGAAGTGAATATTCTTCAGCAGCAGATAATGGTGGACTGCCAAGATCACCAAACCCAAGCATGTTAGCCAAGTTAAGTCCCTTGTTTGCCTGAGCAGATTTTTCCCATTGCTCCTTGCGTCGGAGATCAGGATCCTTAATTATAGACATAAAAGCAGGATCCAAATATGAGTCCAACTTGAAAGAATTCCTGTTAAGATAAACCAGATAAATTCTTAATGAACAATAACTAAACAAGTGAACACACACAGAATATCTTTTAAGGTAATCTCTGCCAGTCACCAGAACCAAGAAAAATGCATGTGCTTTCAATTTCACCTTCTACGTGTCAATCTCGAATCAGGAAGAGGGATATCTGCAAGTGTAGGAATTGGTGTTTTGCTATTTGCTGCCCCAGCAGGCAAGGGCTTTATTCTTATTTTCCTTTCGTCAATTACTGTCTCACCATTCTCATCCCCAACATCAGCTGGAAGCTTCAACGCGGCTATCTCTTCTTCTTGCTTGTCCCGAGGGAAATATAGTGGAAGCAACCTGAGGAATAAAACATTATCAACCTATATTGGAAATTTGTCGTGATAAACTAATAGTGGACTTCGATTGGAGAACCTCTTATATATCTCTGTGTCAGATGATGATATTGTACAGAAGACAATAGCTGTTATTTTGTCCTTTTGTTTCTCCAGGAAACGTCTCACAGTTCCTGCTCAATCTCAACCGAAGAATATAGTACATGAAAAACCAAACGTGGAGTAGGTAAATCATTGTACAAAATAAATCATGTTTCAAATCCCATCCATAGTAAAACTGTACAAAAGCAAAAGCAAATCAGCGAACTCACTTATTGCCACATGAGCAGCTGGTTCACGAGGATAATTCTTGGCTTCTGTGTAAATGCAGCCAGTAGCAATGCTAACCACATCAAAGGCAGAATAAATTACTTGCAAAAGTTGAAGAACATTCAATGTGAAACCTAGCATTAGAAATGGAATCTAAACTTCTAAATACCCCTTTTCATAATAAGTACCTTTCAAGGCCATTCTCAATGAGCAGTTCTAGACAAGACCTGTAGCAGTGGCTAAGCGCATTCTCTGCAGCTGTGTGATACTTTACAGCATATTTTGGGCCCACGGTATGGATGACCTTCCTACATAACCAGATAACTAACTTTTGAGCCTTAACAAAGAGCACTAAATTTCTGCTGTGATATGTTTAAAATAAATGATTCTCAAGGTTCAAACAAATGAATTTGATGAGTTCAAAATAGTCAGCCATAGTAACCCGCAATAGGTCTTACAGGAATAAACTTAACTACTTAAGCATATGCCATGAAGAAAATAATAGCCCTATTGTATAAAGGTCAAAGCATATAATGGTTCCTATCTTTCTCAAACAATTAATAAGAAAAAAGCGTGCTCCGAAATTACCATCACCTCACCTAAGTTATAAGTTACAACACTATGATCGCTTATTTCACTCCTATATAGTCACCACAGATGCACCTATAATATAATATGTGCATTGCATATGCATGGTTCTTTTACAACCAAGCTACTGATCGACGTAGGGGAAAATGACACAAATTTCCCTCACTCTGTCTGCGATAAGTGTGCCTTGTGTGTTTTGTAAACAAGACTAGATCTCGCGTCAAAATTTTGGTAGACACGAATAAATCTAGCTAACCATAACAACTAAGATGTTCAGTGTCAAGTTGTAGTTGTAACTCATAAAAAACGTGCCCAAAATCCATACTATTTGAAATGAGCAATACCAGGACCTTTGTTTGTGGGGGTGGGGGCTCCTGTATCACCTAAAGGGGCTTATTCTGCGTTATAATTTCCAGAAAACAATGTTGTTGGTGAACACTACAAAACCCATCAATAGTATGCAATCTGATGCAACCTCTTAAGCCATCAGTCACTAATCAAATATACCTGGCAGGAAGATCATAAGCATTTGTCATCTTAGCCATCCCAGTGCGGCAGCCACCCTGCAAGACCATTCACAAACGAAAAGCCACCTAACAATCCCCATCTTAGCAGCCAAATTAAGAAGCAAAACCAGCATTAAACAGTACCAAGGTGGCGCACTCCTCGGCGAGCCCCGTCCCTGTAGCAGCGTGAAGCCCAGGACTGCTATGAGCTTCGTCCAAGTTCTACACAACCACACAAGTACTAGACATCAGCATCTCAATCGAAGCATTTCAGAACTAAGCAGCCGCGGAGAGGAATCCCGACCTCGTTGGTGGAATTGACGACGGCGTCGACCTCGAGGCTCCACGGGTGGCCTCGCCAGAGGTAGATCTTCGAGTTGATCTCGTGATCGACGGGGAACCGCGACGCGCCACGGCCCCCGGCCCCCGCGGCCGCGTCGTCCCCGGTGAGCGGGTCGGAGAAGGAGAGGAAGGACGAGGGCGGGGTCTCGGATCCGGCGGCAGTGGGCAACAGCGGGGAGATGCGCTGGTCCGGGTCGCTCCAGCGCGGGACCTGGTCGAGCGTCACGGCCGGCTCCACCCCGCCGAGGCCCGGCGCCATGGCCGCCGCCGCCGCGGCCGTCGGGGAGGCGGAGGCCGACGCCGCCTCCGGCGAGCGGTGCTGCATGGCTGTGGCCGGATCAGAATCGCGAGGGCATGGGGATGTGTGCTGGAGGCTGGAGCGATAGAAGGAGATGCGTTCGCGCGCGAAGCGGGAGGAGGCGGAGGTGACCGGTGTGAGCGAAAGCTCGGGGGATCGAAGCGACGGGACGGAGGAGGAGAGAGAAAGGAGATTACATAGAGGAGTAATTAAAAATTTCTCAATAATTGTTGCTGTCTGCAGAAATTGTAGAGGCAAGACGAGAATGGTTGTAGGAGAATACCCACTGTCGACTGATATGTGGGCCTAACGTATGGGTAGGGTTAGTCTTTTAGAAGTGGGTACGCGTCGTTGAGTACATTTGAGTTTATATTGCTGATGATGCCGCCAGTGCTAGCTGGATTCGAATAGGTTCTGTTCTGTTTTGTGTGTTCCACATGCTCGCCAATGTTTTGAGGCTTGCTGAGATGGATTTTTATTGTCACCTGTTGAAATCGACTTATCGGTGTGTCAATGTCCATTTTGTAAAATACAAATTTAACTTATTGCAACCATATTTGTAAAAAAAAAACATACTTCTATCGTCGCTTAAAATGGTGAGTCGGCGATATTTAGATTTTGCCAATTCAAATGGCAAAAATTCCCTGGCCGCTGGTTCAAGTGGTGAAAATTTTCTTTTTACCTTAAAAATCATAAGATTTATATGAACATTATAGATTGATGAATATACAGCTTTATAGTTTATAGATTTTTTATTTGTATAGAAAAGTTTTACAAATTTTATATAAATTGTTTCTCCATTAGATCCTGTAACTTTTCTTGTGTGAAAAAAGCTCTACAAACATCATATTATATATAACTTTATTTATCTTCATCCATCCAGGCTCATATAAAAATATTTGTTTTTTTTTGGATATTTGTTGTGCTAGCTAGTGGATAAATGGATGGCTTGATTCACTTCCTCGTAGCATATCTAAAGATTTTATTTTTCATATGACATGGTATGAAGATAGATTTTATATGAAAGTTGCAGGACTAAATGTTGTAGCTCACTTTTTTATTTGAAGACCTCTTTATGCCAAAAGTTGTAGCTACAAGGATATTGGTGGAATTTACCCTTTTTGAACACTGTAACCTAAGAAGATTATAACTTCATAGCTTGCAAATTTTTCATCTGAACTACAGACATTAAGGAGCATTTGGAGGGGGCTCCGGGCTCTGCACTGTTGTACTACTATGACGGAGCCGCTGGAGCACCCTAAGCTTGGCTCCTCCGGCTCTCTCTCTAGTGGCAAGCAAAGCTAGAGCGCCTAAAGTGCAACGAACAGTGAAGCACAGGAGTGCACAGTAGCAGTGCAGGCGGAGCCGGACCGTGTAGAGCGTAGCCAAACGATACCTAAATTCATATGGAAATTATGGAACTTAACGAGATCAGTAACTTATAAGAAAACGTTTTATGAAAACATTTTATGCTGAAATTTATTCTTGAATGCCATCACGTACCATAATATTTTGCTTCTTTGTGAATGCATCTTGATGTCAATATTTAAACTCCATCCATTTAATTGGAGGTAGAGTAATCTATAATTTGTACTATCATTTTAGAAGAGACTACTTTTAGAAAAAAAATTAATCAATTTGAATTGTTGTTAAGCCGTCCCAACTGCAACGTGGTCTATACATATACATGGTATTGAACCAAGTATGATCCGTGCTCAAGTAAGCAAGCAACCTATCTCTTCCCCCCTCCCAAAAAACAAGCGACTACCGTATGGGATGTGATGACCACATACATGCATGTGTTTTTATTAAGCCCAATGTCAAGCCCTCATAAGCGAATAGAGGGGGAAGCGACAATCTTGATATTGTTCACGTTTACACAAGCAACAACTCACGCTGCCTAGGTTTGATTGGTATGTATCTAAAGGATTGTTATGTTGCTAGTGGTCGTAACTCGTAAGCTCCATAACTATTTGTGGTTATAAAGATTGACCATGTATAACTAAAGAAGTGTCACAAAAATAGTATGGACGAAGATATCCCGCGACAAGTCGTGCGATTAGGAACCGTGCGACTCTTCTTCCTCCTTGCCGGCGTGACACCCATCTCTCCTCCCATCACCGCTGGCACCCTGCTCCGCCCCACCCACCTCCAACCATCGCCTCTCGACCCCCTCCTCTAACCACAGGGGCGTTGGCGACTACTCCGTGCGCGACGCCCCCGTGTCAACCCCGCCCAACCACCATCTCCCACTGCCGCAGCGGGCGACGCCCCCGCCACCTCGCTCCGCCGTTGTCTTGCCTTGGCACCACCGCCGTGTTGCGAATAATGCCCCTCCAAACCCTCTTATACACCCGCTAGGGAATGAATCCCCTCTCGGAACCCTAACCCCGACCTCGAACGACTCATCTTCTTCCCTTCCGGCGGGGTGCGCGAGCACACGAATGCTCGACTCATCGCGTGTTTGAGTTTGCGAAATAGAATACATGTGGCACGCGGTAGCATTCAATGATATACGGTGGATAAACCATCGTTTCACTACCCCACCTCATTTGTGATTATATTTCGCAAACACAACCTTAAATTCATGCTAGCAAAGGTAATCATGCCAAAAAAAAAATCACACCTTTTCAAGATCCAAAACCTCGTACTTGCTCTTGGCTTAGCAGTGTACCGTCGTCGTCACACAGTAGAATAACATCGGAGAATGACGGAACTTCGTAGGAGGAGGCGTCATCTGACACGAACCGGCGCGGACGCGCGGTCTTTTCGTAAGGAGGAAGACGGTTGTCCTTTGACATGTCAAACTACTCCGTACTCCTAGAAAGGAAGACGGTTTGCCGGGCGAGCAGCGCAACCAAACGGCAGCAGCAACCGCCTGTGGGCTGTGCACAGTGCACTGGGACGCGTTCCCCTCCCACGTGCCGCCGACCACGCCTCCGTGCCGGGTAACCGCCTACTCCACACCGCGCGCATCGGCCCCCACGGCGATTCTCACGCCCACACACATCCCACCGTCTCCGCAGGCAATCCAGCACGCCCAGCCCACAGTCCCATCCCCTCCTCAAACCCCCCCAAATGCTCCTCCACACCTCCGCTTCCCGTCGTCGGCTCCCAAAACCCTAGAGCGCCGATGTCGCCTCCGCCGGCGGTGGCGACGGGCGGTTCCGGAGAACCCACGGTGCCGGCGTGGCTCCGCGGCCTCCCGCGCGCCCCGGAGTACCGCCCCACGGAGTCGGAGTTCGCCGACCCCATCGCCTTCCTCTCCCGCGTGGAGCGCGAGGCCGCAGCCTACGGCATCTGCAAGGTCATCCCGCCCTACCCGCGCCCCTCCCGCCGCTTCGTCTTCGCGCACATCAACCGCTCCCTCGTCTCCTCCTCTGAAGCCGCCGCCAACCCCACCACTGCCTCCGGCTCCTCCACCACTGGTCCCTCGCTGTCGGAACCCGCCGCTGTGTTCACGACCCGTCACCAGGAGCTTGGCACGCCGCGGCGTGGGCGCCCGCCTCCGCAGGTGCTCAAGCAGGTGTGGCAGAGCGGCGAGCTGTACACGCTCGACCAGTTTGAGGCCAAGTCCCGCGCCTTCTCCAAGATCCACCTCGCTGGGCTTCGCGAGCCAACTCCACTAGAGGTGGAATCCCTCTTCTGGAAGGCGTCGGCAGACCGGCCTATCTATATCGAGTATGCGAATGACGTTCCGGGCTCTGGCTTTGCCGCCCCAAAACAGTCCCGGCGGCACAAGAAGCGGAGCCGAGAGAGCGATCAGGTGGAAGAGGGGGAGAAAGGTTCTGGGTGGCGGCTGTCTGGAGGCCCATGGAATCTCCAGGCGATTGCGCGGGCTCCTGGTTCGCTCACGCGATTCATGCCAGATGATGTTCCTGGGGTTACCTCGCCAATGGTGTACATCGGGATGCTCTTTAGTTGGTTTGCATGGCATGTAGAAGATCATGAGTTGCACAGTCTCAACTTCCTTCACACCGGTGCTCCCAAGACATGGTATGCAGTCCCTGGGGACCGAGCCTCAGAGCTAGAGGAAGTTATCCGTGTGCATGGATATGGAGGAAACCCTGACCGCCTTGGTATTTGTCGTTTTCTGATGTTTGTCATCTGCATGTTTCGGTTCCGGTTTAGCAGGTTCAATAAATTCCAACTGTTAATCCATGCAGCATCGCTAGCAGTGCTTGGGGAGAAGACAACATTGATGTCCCCAGATGTTCTTGTAGCCCGTGGTGTGCCCTGCTGTAGGTACAAGCTCTGAAATGGCCAGTGTTTCCATTGGGTCAAATGTTTATGATATTAAGACATCAGATTCTTATGAAATTCTTTGCTGATGTGTACTGTTTCAGATTAGTACAATATCCTGGAGAGTTTGTGGTGACATTCCCAAGGGCCTACCACATTGGGTTTAGTCATGGTTAGTTATGCCATTGAACTCATGATGCCTTTTTGGCTTGACTTTATTGAATTGATTATGATATGCTATTTGCTAACTATGTTTGTTCCAGCTTTGCTAGATTTTCACTTTTATGGTATGAGCAGTATAAAGAAACTATTTGGAAAACACAATAACAATGGTTTCATGGACAATCCTTAACGGATCAGTGCTCCCCTGCCCCCTCATCAGTCATATAACAAACTGAGGGTGCTTGAGATGATATGTATAATAACGATCAATTTGATGTTACTGGTCTTCTCCTCGCTGAAGCTAGATTGCTTGTTTTGCCTGTTGACAGAATAGTTCTCATGCGCAATTAAGGATAGTCTGAAATACCGCTTTAATGTTTCAATAATGATTAATGGCTGACTGTACCCTTGTTGCCTGTTATTACATTCATAGTTTTTCCTAATAGATATCCTTTCCACTTGAGGGCTTCATTTATATACAAGACTAAACAAGCATACAAACAAATAATTTGTTTTGTTCAACTAGATTTGACTATCTACATGTTTGCACAAGCATCGTCTGGTGTTCAGGACATGCGTTACTTTATTTATTTTTTGGCCTGTCCATTTGACTAATAGTTCTTATTGTCTGGACCCATACAATGTAGGATTTAATTGTGGTGAAGCTGCCAACTTTGCAACTCCGCAATGGTTAAAATTTGCTAAAGAGGCTGCTGTACGAAGGGCTGTGATGAATTATCTTCCGATGCTCTCTCATCAGCAGCTTCTGTACTTGCTAGCAGTTTCTTTTATAACCAGGTAAGCTTTCAGGCAAAAGTACTTGCTAACAAAATAGCAAGTTCGTGACATGGTGACTGGTGTAGCTAGTTGCTATAGGATTAGATTATTTGTTATGTCTGGCTTATGTGCTTTGTTTTGTACATGTTGAAGGCATGGGGTGCCTGAATGTAGTTTACAATCACAGCAGCCTTCAGTGAATTACAGTATGAGCCGCTAGTCCGTGTAATATGATTCAATTTACAGTATCAATGAGCTCCAGCAAACACACACACACCACTATATAGTTAGTGCTTTAAGATGGCCTGTGTAATTGTGTATTGAATAAGATTTGCTCTTAAATTTGTTTTGGTTCAGAATGATTCTTTTGGGCATTTATCAGTCATTCCCTATGAAGAAATATTTGGACCTCCATTGTTTGTTAACATCAACAGAAAAACCAGGATTGAAGATATTATGAATTAGGGAAACAAAGAGAATTAGGAAACAGGGAAGCCACTGAAATTGCTAGCTTCCTGAGATTAGAGTACACACTGAAGTTGGTATTGCTAGAGTCCCTAAAAATCTGGCATTGATGCTTCTACATATTTTCAGAAATTAAAAAGATAGATTTTGATTTGAATTGTTTATGCTTACCTAGTTTTTTTAGTGACCATGTTACAACCATCAGAGCACCAATGCTTATTGTTTTCTGCACTTTGAATCTGGTAGTTTATTTTAATTTCAGAACCCCGAATGTATTGTCTGGAATTCGAACTTCTCGCTTGAGAGATCGAAGAAAAGAAGAAAGAGAACTGCTGGTGAAGCAGGAATTCTTGCAGGACATGATTAGCGAAAACAAGCTTTTGTGTTCTTTCCTGGAAAAGAAATCAATTGGTCATGTTGTGCTCTGGGAGCCTGACTTGTTACCATCTTCGACTTCTTTACATTCCTGTTCTTCTGGCTCAAAAGCTCCTGAGAAGAAGTCTGAGGATGGTTTCAGAATTGAATCTAGTGAGCGTGGCCCCAAAGATAACTCTGATGGCAGTGCACATATGATAGGCGCACAAACTAAATTTACTTCTGGGAATAGCAAATCATCTGACACATATGCTTCCGTGGACAAGGCCAATGCTGATACAGATGATGAGGATGACCTACCTTTTGATTTGAGCATTGATTCTGGTTCATTGACCTGTGTTGCTTGTGGAATTCTTGGCTATCCATTCATGACAATTCTGCAGCCTACCAGAGAAGCATTGGAAGGGATTTCCCTTGCTCATATGAGTAGATACAAGATGAGTTCTGAAAAAGATAATTGTTCAAATACAATTCCATGCTGTCCTGCTGACAGTAATTTTGGTATGCCTTTCTTAGCTTCCGATTCCGATGTTTTGTTTTTTTGTTTATATATATCGGAGCTAAGGTAGAAATTTCATTGATGCATGTCATTTTATCATATATTTGTTGGTCCCTTGCTGCCCTGCATAGGTAAGCAATTAGCTTACCAGCACACCCACACACTCACTATGGCTAGAGGTAGAAGAAGAGGTGAGCATAGCACACACACACACACTGCTCGAGCTGCAGCAGCAGCTCTGAAACTCTGAATGTGGCAAACTGAACTGCCTTTTCTCTTTGCATTGGCATAGTATATATACATGAGCTAGTACCTCCATCAGGTACAGAGAGGTATGGTGTATACCAACTACCTACTCTTAAGTACTACTAGTACATTGGCTTAGATCAGCCCACTACCAAGACATGGTTGATGTACTTCTACCAACTACAAGTACTAGATGGCCTATTGCCTTACAAGCTACAGCACTAGGGAGGGGACAGCCATGCTGACCAAAATCTAATCCTAATCTGCAGCAAAGAGAGAATTTGGGAGCAGCAGATTATGTTTTACAATTCTTCCCCTAATCCTGCTGCCAACCCGAAGCCTTGACCTCATCCATGCCAATCATCTTCCTCAGCTCCATGAACCGCAGGCGTCCGAGTGACTTGGTGAGGATGTCAGCGAGCTGTCTGCCGGTCTCGACAAACTCGATGACAATCTGCCCTCCATCGACGCAGTCCCGGAGGAAATGGAACTTGATGTCAATGTGCTTGCTCTGGTCGTGGAGGACAGGGTTCTTGGCGAGGGTGATGGCGGGCTGGTTGTCCACCATCAGAGTTGGCGGGTGAGCTTCCTCGCCGGTCAGCTCGCCCAGCAGCCGGCGCAGCCAGACAGCCTGGCACGCCGACGTGGCCGCTGCGACGTACTCCGCCTCACACGTCGACAGCGCCACGATCTTTTGCTTCAGCGACTGCCAAGCAATGGGGGCCGCTCCAAGGAAGATGAGCACGCCGGAGGTGCTCCATCGCCCATCAATGTCACCCGCCATGTCCGCATCGCTGAAGACAGTGAGCTCCAGCTCACCTTTCTCTGTTTTGGGGGGTGCTTCAATGAAGACCGTGAGGCGCAACCCACCCTTGCCGCCGAGCTTGGGGAAGATGATCGCTTGATCGAGCGTCCCCTTGAGGTAGCGCAACAGCCTCTTCACCGCTATCCAGTGATCTTCGCGCGGGTCCTCCATGAAGCGGCTGACGTACCCGACCGCGAATGCGATGTCCGGCTGAGTGTGCGTGAGGTAGCGCAGCCCGCAGACGATGCTCCGGTAGCGCGTCGCGTCCACCTTCGCCGCCGTGCTATGCTTGGACAGCTTCAGCCGCTCTTCCATCGGAGTCGCGCACGGCTTGCACTCCGCCATGCCGCCGCGCTCCAGCAGCTTCTCCGCGTAGGCGCGCTGATCCAGGGAGATGCTCTGCTTCCCCTGCCTCACCTCGATGCCGAGGTAGTAGGAGAGCGCTCCGAGATCGCTCATCTTGAAACGAGCCGCCATCTCGCGCTTGAAACTGTCGATGTCCTCTGCTCGCGCTCTGGTGACGATTAAGTCATCCACGTACACGCCGACGACGAGCTCCTCCTTCCCCTGTCGCCGCGTGTAGAACGCGTGCTCCGTAGCGCAGCGGGTGAACCCGAGCTCGCCCAAAGTGGCGTCGAGCTTGGCGTTCCACGCCCGCGGGGCCTGCCGGAGCTCGTAGAACGCCTTGCACAGCCCGAGCACCTTGTGCTCTGATACCAGTTGTTGGTCCCTTGCTGCCCTGCACAGGTAAGCAATTAGCTTACCAGCACACCCACACACTCACTATGGCTAGAGGTAGAAGAAGAGGTGAGCACAGCACACACACACACACTGCTCGAGCTGCAGCAGCAGCTCTGAAACTCTGAATGTGGCAAACTGAACTGCCTTTCCTCTTTGCATTGGCATAGTATGTATACATGAGCTAGTACCTCTATCAGGTACAGAGAGGTATGGTGTATACCAACTACCTACTCTTAAGTACTACTAGTACATTGGCTTAGATCAGCCCACTACCAAGACATGGTTGATGTACTTCTACCAACTACAAGTACTAGATGGCCTATTGCCTTACAAGCTACAGAACTAGGGAGGGGACAACCATGCTGACCAAAATCTAATCCTAGTCTGTAGCAAAGAGAGAATTTGGGAGCAGCAGATTATGTCTTACAATATTGTGATGGAAATTTTGAAAGGCAAATAGCCCCTAAACATATCACCAGGGACTCACACGCAAACAAACACAGTGGGTTTTGTAGCTGGAATGACTTAGGCTTGGTGGCTGGAAATCCTGGAATGACTTAGCCTTTTCTGGTTTTCCGCCTAGCTTTATACAGTGCTGAGAGCTACATTTGTGGCTGTGATAGCCTCCTAATTAATGCAGAATATTACCCAAATAAACAGCCTATTACTTGATGCTGAAATTTAGCTAAAGTAAAGGCTATGAACCTAGACACAGGATTATTTCCAACAAATTTCATTGATGCATGCCATTTTTCTTGATTTTTTGTTTTACAAATAGCAAATTTGTGCTACATTAAGCCCCAACCTTGGATTTGATTTTTAAACTACAAATTACAAATTTGCCACTGAAATCGGCCCTTTGTTTCTTCTGTTTGACACTTTCTTTTGGAAACCAAGGGAAAAATATAATTCATGCTACATGGAAAGGCTATTTTGATTTTTGGCCATAGCCTGTATGGCTGACTCTTTCCTTTATTGAACTCGTTCCACTATTCACAACCCAAGAACCCTAGATGGCTATATCCTCAAATCCCTTCATCCTCTCTACATCGCAACAGAGAGGGTTGCAGCAAGGAGGTGCAGTTGTGGCTTGGGTCCATCCTGTTTGTAGTGGCGCCGCTCCGTTGCCGCGTCTTGAGCAGGGATGGGTGGAGCAATAGGGACAGACGAATGGGTAGGGATGGGTGACTCGGGCTATTTTGTTGGATGGGTGGCCACATCTTGAACTTGCGCATCGCCGTGAAGCAGTAGCAATAGGTGGAGGGTGAACTTGCGCATCATCAGGAACCTTCAAATTATACTATTATCATGTTAGTAATATGTGTGCTTTTGTTTTGTGATAGTCTTGATGGTTTAGGAAGGAACAGTGTGATGCTGGACTGCAAGTTTACTAAAATTGGCAAGGGGTGCTCCTATTGTAGTTTACGCAAAAACCTCCAGCTGATCGGTGTTAGTCCAATCTATGTTGGGTCCAACAGATTTTTAATAGCAAATTTGCAATTGTGCCTTTTATAATGTCAGTTTCACAATAGCCCTTCATATTAGGGCAAATTTGCAAATGCTCTTTTTGTCTAATTTAGAGAAAAGTTATGGTTGGGAGAGAACCTTTTGTTTTTGGACACCCGAATCTAAACTATTTTTTTTATTGAACATGTATGGTGATGGTCATGAACTCATGATGGCTGGTTCATTGGCCATTATGAAGTGCTTGTGGATGAGAGTTTCTGGCTGCAATAAATGTTTGGTGAAGAGTGATGTGATCTGCAGGCATGTTTTTTGAACAATCAGAATAGGCTATTTTCAGAAATAGTTTATCACTAAGCTCATTAACAATGGCATTTCTTATCTTACCATATACATTGTAAATTTTTAACCTGATTTTATACGCAAGGGTTGACTGTCTTAACCTTGCTACTTGATAAAAACTGTGCCTTTTCTGATGTAATGGTGGAACCCTGTGCTGCAGCCTTTTTTAAAATCATTCTAGAATTTACTGATTTCCATTTATTGATCTGTAGTATTTCTTGTATATGAAGATTCTTATGGAACCTTGACACATGCTTTTGCATATGTATCAGGATGTTCATTTGTTCCCAATAGACCATCCTGGCCTGCGGAACAGCAATGTCTGGCTACTCCTTTGGGGCAGGCTAACATCAGTCATCAGAATGTAAATTCACATAAAGATGTTCGTTTAAGGGAGAATGAACCTAATGGGCATGTGCTACAACATAGCGATATTTCACATTCTTGCAGAAGTGAAAATATTCTCCATTCATGTAGTGACAGGGAAAAATCTGAGAATAAGATTCCTGAGAACAGTCTTGGCCCAGAAGTAAGTGAACAAGCAGGCAAATATGACAGTGATGCGCAAACTGCAGAAAGTTCTGATGGCACTATTAACTGGAATACAAGTTGTACATTTGCACGGCCCTGGATCTTTTGCCTGCAGCATGCCCTTGAGATTGAAAAGTTACTTGAGGGCAAAGGGGGTGTCCATGCTCTCATTATTTGCCACTCAGGTAGGTTATAAAGAAACTTCTATCGTCTTCATACTCTATTTGACTGCTGGTGGATGCTCTTGTGATCCTGCATACTTGATACAAAATAAGTAATTAGCTGCTAGCCTTTTCACTAGACATGTTGGTCATGTTTATATGCAAACATTTTGTTTTTTTATATGCAGGCCATTCTAACCCACACATTCTATCTTTGGAACATACCTTTAGGTATCAATAATAGATTACGTTTTTAATGAAAAACTATACTTTATGCATGAAACTGGACTGTGGAAACTAATGTGCCCTTTTGGCTTTGTGGATGAGACCAACTTACCTTCTTTCTAGTGCGAATCAGCGAAAACCAACAAAGGAAATACAAGAAAGATGGAACAACATGGACTTGTTCATAGACAACTTGATTATTGAACTCTTAATTTGGCTCAGTGTCGCTGATGTTAGGCAGCTGAACTCAATTCACTGTATTATAATTGACAGATTACATATTTTCACTGTATCTAATAATTATAGCTCCATCTTATTTCCGTTGCCCCAAAAGAAATATTGACCTGTTAGCTTACAATCACTGGGTTTATACTGTTATATTCATGTTTAAGTGAAATATGTTACTCAAAAAGCTAAAATGGCATACAGTTCGGGACAGAGGGAATACCATTGTATTTTAGAATTGCATCAGAGCATTAAGGTGCCTTTCACAGATGCATGTTGATAATCCCTAGTTGGGCCTACTCCTGAAAATAGCAATTGAAATCATTGTTCTAAATCATGATTTAAATCAAATATGCTTATCTTTTGTTTTACTTTCCGTATCACCTGAGGTTTCCACTGATCTTAAGGTATTTCTATTTGATTTCTGCAGACTTTGTCAAACTAAAAGCGCTTGCAATATCAATAGCCGAGGAAATTGAGTTCCAATTTGATTGTACAGACATTCCACTTGCAAATGCATCCAAGTCTGATTTACATCTAATCAACATTTCAATTGATGACGAGGGGCATGAGGAAGATGGAAGAGACTGGACGTCACAGATGGGTCTAAACCTGAAATATTCTGCCAAACTCAGGAAAGAGAAATCCAAAAATCAAGAACAATCTCCTTTGTCATTTGGGGGACTGTTTTCCTGCCCTTCGCCTGTTTCGGTTGTTCCTAATCTTAAGTGGCTTTGCAAAAGAGCACGAACTCCATACACAGTTATTGGTATTACTAGGAGTTCTAGTGCAACAGCAACTCCTGAGGAACTTAAGCCTGGAGTGAAGACAGGGATAGTCACTAATGGAAATGTCTGTGAGGATGACAGTAGACAGCATACTTATCGACAAAGTGGCCTTGAGCAACCAGGTGGACTGCAAGATTGTGATAAGCCTTCATGCTCCAAGGAGAATGACCATGGAAGACATTGCCTTGTTAATATTCCTATTGCTGTTGCTGAATATCCTATGATGCATCAAGTCCGTGAGGGTCCAGTTAGTGTTAGCACGTGTAATGACTCCATTTGTTCATCAGGTTCCCTGGATTCGCCTCCACTTACCTCACCAGTTGAAGTAACTAGATATCAAGGATGTATACAGTCAACTGAGTTGAGCAGTTCGCCAGCCTTTTCTGTTCAACATTTCCTTAATGATGAAAGTACCTCTGTGGAAGGAAGCATAAACTGTGTAAGCAATGACTGCTTAGAATCTCAGGATGTTACTTTACGGAGCAGAGATGAATGTTTGCAAGTTCAACAAGATCAAGAGAAGATGGGGCTTCGCAACAATCCCAACATGACGGCAGTTGATTCACACCTGATAGAAGGTTTGGCTGTATCAGAAGGAAAGCGTGGGGACACTGTGTCAGCATCCCTTGAAAATGAGGAGTGCTGTGCTAAGACATCCTACTGTTCTAATACTGGAACAAAAACTATTAAATCTGCAATAGATAATCAATTGGAGACTCATGATCTGGGTACTGGTCCAGTGAAACTAAATTCAAGCTTTAATGAGATACCCAGCGCTGATAGACAATGCAGTTTAATCTTCGGCTGCCTTGGTTCAGCTGATGTTCCTGCTTCAACTCAGCCTTTGTCAGTTCCACCTGATTTGATGAGTGATGAGCCGCAGGTTGATGGCAGCCATTCTTCTGTCAAGGCCATTGAGCAGCAGAGCAATAATCCTGCTAACTTAAAGCATGATGAATCTCCGCATATAGATTTCTACATCTTAGAGGACGCCCAAGTTGCTTCCATGGCTGCAGTCCGTGGACATGAGGGAAAATCTGTCGACACTGGATCAGATACTTTCGATATTTTACTTGGAGCTCTGGCTGAGGAGTCCAAGGCAACAGATGCTCCTGGTAAAGATGAGGTTGGCAAAGCTTCCTTGACACTAATGACACTGGCTAGCAATGAGCCCTCTGCAGATGATGTTACAGATGTCAGAGCTGTAGAGGTGGTGGAAACAGACACAACTTTGGGAGCAGCAAAAGATGATAAACAAGTTGATTTGTCAGATGTTGTGTCTAGATGCATCGGGAGCTCAAATAGAACAGATATCATATGCTATGTTAGACGCAAACACAAAAGGAAGAGGGATTCTCAGTCAAATACTGATAGTTCACAAAGTCATTCGAGTTTCGTCCGCTCTCCCTGTGAGAGCTTGAGGCCAAGGACTAAACCTGCGGTAGTTGAAGAGTCGGAATGGAGCAGGACAGCTGAAGCTTCTTCTGCTAAAAGGGGTAAGAGGACAAAAACAGTGGGATCATTTCAGTGTGATATTGATCTGTGTGATATGACATTTGAGACTAGGGCTGAACTTAATGCCCACAAGCGCAATATTTGCACTGACGAGTCATGTGGCAAGCGTTTCAGCTCACACAAATACTTGAAGCGTCATCAGTGTGTCCACAGCGAGATGAGGCCATTTAAATGCCCCTGGGAAGGATGTGAAATGACTTTCAAGTGGCTATGGGCTCAGACTGAACATATCAGGGTGCACACAGGAGAGCGGCCATATAAGTGCTCAGCTCCTGACTGTGGGCAGACATTCAGATACGTCTCGGATTACAGCCGCCACAGAAAGAAATTTAACCATTATTGACATGTTCTAGTTTTCGAGTTCCTGGCCGCAGCTCGAGGCAAATCTCCAGCTGCTTGTGTTGGTGGGCCTTGTTTGTTGTAGTAGCTCACATATTTAACAACCTGACAGCTAATAGGCCTAGTGAATGTTCCCCGCTAACAATGTGCTAATAATTTAGTGTAGGAGTTAGAAATTGTTGGGGGTGAAAGGCAACACCTCCTGTTGGTTTAGATTTGCATAGGCTGATCACCCCACTGACACATCGCCATTCATTATTTGTTTCTCAGCTCAGTGATGTATTTAATCCCTGACAAACTTCATGAACACTGAAATCATATGCTCGATTTCAAAATGGTCTCGGATTTGATCGTGCGCGTGTAATTCCTGTCTTTGACGCGTTGTCTGGGTTCTCGTTATGTTCTGTCATACTGTTACAGCAGATTACTGATATGCCTAGGTCTACACGAAATCATACTGTTACAGCAGATTACTGATATGCCTACACGAAATTTGACGAAACTTGTGAGCCATGATTTTTTTAGTTCAGCAAGATGAGCCTTGGATAGTTCCCTCGAGAGTCAGCATGAATCGACAGAGCTCCAATGGAACTTCCAATCCAATCAACCAGGGTAACGATCACAGCATCAGACAAAGATTGAAAAACTTGGACCTTACGGTAAAATTCACTTCTACTATCAGTGACAGTAAAAAACCATTATAAAACATTAAAACCGCATGACTCATCGACCCAGCAGATCTGAGCACGCCAGAGCCAAAATTACATCTACCAATGCAATGCAGAGAGACAGACCACCTACTAATAACAACTAACAAATAAATAAGAACAGAGTTCACACTTGCTTGCTGCCGCCCGTGGCATCAATCAAGAACACATGCATGCATGGATCCACTGGATCCTTAGCTGATGCTCCCTTGGGCTTGACCAAAGACCCGAGCTTGGGCTCCCCGAACATGGAGATGCCCTGGCGGGTCCTCAGCATGGCGTATTCGCTGGCGCCGCGGGCCTTGCTCTTGATGCTGGTCCACTGCGCTTGTGCCCACGTCGGCTGATGGGTCCCCGTCAACGTCTCCGGCTTCGCTGCGGTGGCCTCCGCCGCCGCCACCGGCTTCAGCGCGCCGTCCTTCTCCATCGGTGATGGAAGGGTGGGCTAGCTTGTTGCTTGATCTCTGTACGTAGATCAGGGACGAGAGGCTAAGAAACTAGAGCTAAGAAAAGATGTTGCTGCAATGATGGCGACGAACGGGGTGGTCTAGTGTGAATTTATATCGAGCGTTTTCTTGAGAAGAAAGGCGAGCTCCGGCCGTGCCGGGGAAGAAGAGGAAGAAAGACAAAGCTTGGAGCAGGGGCAAAGGAAAGGAAAACGATAATGCCACGGCGCGTTATTGAACACTCTTTCTTTCTTTGGGACAAAAAGACTGTGGAAGAAGAAAGACGAGAAAGATAAGACAAGAAAATAAAAAAGTCTGTTTGTCTGATCGGCCCAATCGTGCTTGGTAAGGACACTTTTAAGGCCGGGTTCTGATCCAACCACATTTGGCCAAAGCCCGTTTCGACAGCAGCAATTAACATCTCGAATCTTCCATGGATTTTTCATTGGAAGCCTTTTCAATTTCTGTGTGTGTACGAAATTCTTGGACTTCTTCGCTGCAGTATATCCAGGTTAGAGAGTATACTGCTTTTAGTTTTTTTTATATACGCGCGGAAAAGATTGAGCAAGCGTGATCGTGAGCGAGCATTTAGCAGTCAGAAACATATCCACGAGTGTTTCTAAATCTCACTATCTGTAACACCCAAAAAAAATTTATTCTTTTAAAATAAGTAAATTTGATTCAATTATGTTATTAAGTGTGCATTCAAATATAGGAAATTAATAATTTTTGGGAAATTAAAATCAAATATAAGGTTAGAAACCTTTTGATGTATTTATGTTGCTGCATTTAATTTATTGTGATGTCTGGTTTGACCTAAATGCCAAAATGATTCAAAAACCCTTTGAAAATGAATTTAGAAATTTGATTTGGAAAAAAAAAGAAATTCATTTTCTCCTCCTCCCCTTCTTCATTTCGGCCCGCTGGTCTTTTCCTCCGCGCCAGCCCACCAGCCCAGCCGCACGCCTCGCTCCTTTCCCCTCCTCCTGTTTTTCTCTTGGGCCGGCCCAACTTGATCGGATCAGCCGTTGCCGCGCCCCTCTCTCTCCCTGCAGCTGACGGCTCGGGCCCGCGTGTCAGCGCCGTCCCCCAACCTCCCGCACCGCGCGCGACAGCCGCAACCGTCGCTCCGCGCCCACGTCGCGCGTCGTGGGAGCGCCCCCCGCGCTCGACCTCTTTAAAACGGAGCCGTGACCCCCGCCGTCCTCCCTGCTGCCTCCCCGCTCCTTTTTCGCACTCACCGAGCTCACGAAAGAAGCAACCGCCGCACCGAAGAAACGCCGGGATCTGCCACTCGGAAAACTCCATCCCCAAGCCGCCTTCGTCTGCGTTTGTCACCGCGGTGAGCTTCGTCACCTTCTCCTCCTTCTCCCCATGCATTTACTTTCGCAAATCTTGGCCTCTAGGGCTCTAGCCGCGTACGCCCGGGAGCACCGCATCGCCGGCCCCGTTCTCGGCCTAGCCAAGGTCGCGTGAACCCCCCCCTCTCCCCCGGTGCTCTCGGATGCGCAATCCGTGACCCGTAGCCCCCGTGCCGATCGCTCCGGCGAGTCCTTACCGCCGGCCATGGTGTGCCGCCGCGCCGGCACTGTTCCTCGCCGGCCACCTCCCTTTCTCTCCCTCTCATTTCTAATCTGAGCCGATCGTTCTTGATCCAACGGCTCACATAAGCCGATACCCCTTTGTGGGTGATTTTGCTAAAAGAGTCCCTCAAGTTCGGCCAAATAGAACCCACCGTCCATAGCACATTTCCTGAGTACGCTTTCTCCTTTTGAAAACATAAAATATACTGTTTTAGTCCAAAATACATTTTTAGTATTTACAGAAATGCCATTGCACTGTTTTGCTCATAAAATCTTCGTTTTAACTCCGAATCGACCCGTTCAAATCGCGTTAGTTTTGTAATTGCATAATCTACGTGTTAGTACCACTGTTAATCATGTTGGCAGCTTTTAAATTTCATGGTTAGGTTTAATTAAATAAATTGCTATAGGAAACCCCGTTTAATTCATAACTTTCGCGTTTTAGCTCCGATTTCCGTGAACTTCGCGTTGACATGATCGTAGCGAGACGTAGATTCTTTTCATAAACATTTTATCTTATTTTCTATACTGTTGGTGTACTGTTCTAACCATAGGATTTTTTGCTTTGCATGAATGTTCCAGGAATGTTGTATGTTGCCGTGTTGATCGTGTTCAGACGGTGAGGAGAACGTTGGAGACCAAGAGTTCTTTGACGACCAGCAGGACCAGCAGGAGTTTGCTAACCAAGGCAAGTATAGCATGGGATCTACCTTGATGCCTATTCACCATTTATTAATTACTCATTTGCATGTGTCTAATTTTGATACCCATAAGGACATCCTAGTGATTGATTATCCTGTTCCTTGTCTCCTATGGGTTATATGCATATGGGTAGTTTGCTAGCGCTCAAAGTAAATGTACATGATATACATAATGAATAATGGTTCTATGGAATGAAAAGGTAAAATTTGCGTTGAAACAACTGAATTATAGGGCGAACGAACAAATGACTTTTGATCATGATGTTCTCGGCCCTCCATAAGGACTTATCTGTCGGCAAAAGCTGGGACTGATAGTGCAACCGTGAGGGTCATATGGCTCTGATTTTATCTCAGTAATAGGACATTTTCTAGCTTGTTAGAGGTTATCTTTATGGCGCAAAAGGGGCTTGCCACGTTGGGTATAGGACTGCCTCTGTTCCTATGTGTATAGCCACGATGGATATGTGCCATAGGAAAGGGGGGGTTCCTACATCTGCCTGCCGAGGAAACCTAGCGCCCCTAACTTGTTAGAGAAACCTATGAAATGGCTACATAGTGTACCCTGCCCGCTCACCTTGGCAGTGATATGGGAGTAATTAACCCGGGCATATAGGAATCACGACTCGCGGTGAATGTGCACCACCTCTGCAGAGGGTTACAAACTGTTATAACAGCCGTGCTCATCGTCACGAACGGCTCGAAAAACTCACAGAATAAATGGCTACTTATAATGTTGTTTATACATGATGACTATGATGATATTATGACGATGTTTCAAGACTCAATTGGTTCTGATATATGATTATGTGGGTTGAAAAGGGAGCTTAAGCATAACTTGATAATACTTGATAATAAAATCTTGACTTACTAAAAGTGCTAACTGCAGTAAACCGGTGTCATCCTTTTTGAGCGTCATAACCCCATGTTAACTTGTTAAGTACGGGAAGTAGTTACGCTTGTTTACTTTCTATATTTGGATAAAAATCCTGGATGGGTAACAGATGACAACGTGTATGAGGAGTTTCCTGAGGACTATTAGGCTTGTGGTCAACCAGTTGACCGTCCCTGTGTTGGAGCTTCCACGAGAGAGGTATCTTCTTATTTTCCGCTGTGTTGTGTAAGACTATGTTATGTTATTAATCGTGATGTAAGATACACCGTGATGATACTTTTTATAATTTGTCAGCTTATGTGTGTGACTGATCCCTGGGCATACATAAGTTTAGTGCATTCAATTTTATTCTTAAAATTGGGTGTGACAAATTGGTATCGGAGCCGTGTTGACTGTAGGACGCAAGCCTAGATAGAGATGATCGTTTTAGCATCTTTGCTCCACTGGTTTCCTGCTTACTGTCTTATTCTTGTTATTTTACTAAAATATTTATGCTTTTCATACCTTACTCTATTATATAAAATTGTTGATTCTAATTTTATCTTACTCTAAATCTATAGATGTCTCATAACCCGAAGACCGCTCGCCTCAGCACTGCAGGCTACCGCGCTATGTTCACCCCCCGTGCTCCACAGGCGGAGAAGGAGATTGTGATAATCTCTGATGATGAGGTGGAACCCTTGATCGAGGATGATGAGGAGTGGATGGCTACCCCGACACCTGCACCTGCTCCTACTCCAGCTGTTGCACCTGTCTATCCTGTTGTAGCTACCCCAACGGAGTCATCAGCTACTTCACCTACGCATGTGCCATCCCCAGCTGTCCCTATGGTGGATGAGGAGATAGGCTGGAAGTGCAAATACTACTTCAAGCCAGCTCTAGAGACAGCCTACTACCACACCCTCCTTACTCATGTGCTGGATGACTACTAGCCTGATCTGCACGCCTCCATCAACTATCACTGTGCAGAGTACCAGCATCCTTTGGAGGCAACCTTTTGGAAGGTAGAGCTGGTTGTCACCGCCTGGAATGACATAAAGAATGGACATGAGGTGGAGATTGTCCATCGTGCCACTGCCAGACAAGCCCATGCATTGGATGGCATGGAAGATGCAGCGCAGGACGCCTACATCTACTACCATGGTCGTCGTTTTGAGGCCATGAAGGAGGATCGTTTTAGGTTCCTCCCTCGCAATGATCATGTGGGAAATTGGCAGGTCCTGGCACCACCAGAAAGTGATCCAACTCTGGAGGCAACTGTGCAACATGTCCATGCCATGCATGGGGTAGATGAAGAGGTCAAGGGAGAGCTACGTGCATCACAGAGGGCCGAGAGGTGTCTCCAGAAGCAAGTTGATGAACTGCGTGATCAACTTGGGCTGCCACCGATCTACAAGAAGAAGCGCTGGTTGTTCACCGCCCCATAGGTGTTAGGTTCCTTGTTTAAAGTTACTACGCTGTTAGTTCGTGAGTCATGTCTAGTCTTATCTTGTTATGTGAACTTTAGTGATTAGATGTTTATGATTGTGAACTTGGATGATTTGGAGTTTGTTTGATTGCTGGAAGTTTGTGGGCCTGTCCACAAATTCCATAGGTTTGAACTTTAAGTTTAGAAGAAGTCTTAATGCAGATGGGTTTGCTTTATCTTATCTCTGCTGTGCTGTTTTCTGGAGCAGTCTGTGTTCTTTATCTTGTATCTCGAAATCTGGGCTGCCAAAAATTCTGAAATTTTTGTGGAGATATCTAGACTTCTGTATCTTTCAAATGTCTTTGGAATCACGTCGATATCTGTTCATGTTTGTGAGATCTAGCTGTCACAAGTTGATATTTCTGCGCAGACTGGAACCCAGAACAGATTCGGTTTAGCTCTGTTTTTGACCATGTGTACATCAGAATCTGTAAAAGTGTTCTAAATAAAAGTTGTAGCTGATCTCTTAAGCTTTCCAACCATTCTTGGTACACCTCTGTTGGATCTCTAAAACTCTAGTTGTGACAGATTTACTGAACTACTATATTTGAATCTTGTCCAAAAAATTCTCAGCATTGTTACTTATCTTTTATAAGCTCTCTATAATTTGGAAATCTCTAAAATTTTGCGCATTTGTTGGAAAGTAGATGGCCGCAAGAGGAGGAAGAGGTGGAGGCCGTGGTCGTGGTTGTGATGCTCTCATGAATGCACCGCCACCGCCACCAGTGACTATGGAACAGTTAATGGGAATGCAAGCGCAGTTGATGCAAGCCATGATGCAACGCTTGGATAACAAACCTGCAAGAGGACCACCGCCTGTTCAGGTCAGAGACAAGCGTGGAGAATTCATGAAGGGTCGCCCTCCGGTGTTCACCCATGCCTCAGACCCCTTGGAGGCAAACGATTGGTTGCGTGCTATGGAAAAAGAACTTAACATAGCACAATGCAATGATCTTGAGAAGGTGTTGTATGCTTCTTGTCAACTCCAGGGAGCAGCTCAGGATTGGTGGGATTCCTTCCAGTATGGACGCCCCAACGATGCTCCTGCTATCACCTGGTAGGAATTCAAGGACAATTTCCGGTCACACCATATTCTCGATGGACTAGTGGAATTGAAGCAAGAGGAATTTAGATCCCTTAAGCAAGGATCCATGTCTGTGGCGGAGTATCGTGACAAGTTCGCTCAACTATCACGCTATGCTCCAAATGATGTAGCGGATGACAAGGAGAAGCAACGCCGCTTCCTCAAGGGACTTTATGATGGACTACAGCTCCAGCTGATGTCCAGCACCTACCCTAACTTTCAGTCTTTGGTGAACCACGCTATTGTGATTGACGATAAGCGCAAAGAGATAGAAGCTAAGAAGAGGAGGCTTCAAGGGAAAGCTTCTGGAAGCAACACCTGCCCGCGTGCTTATCCCCAGCAAGGTTTTCAGCAGAGGAATCAAGGACCATCTAACCAGGGAAACCGTGGTCAGTATCCTCAGCGTAACCATTTCCAGCGACAGTTTGGTAACCAGCGTCCCCCACAATAGACCGGCAATCTGGCAACACGCCAGGGAATGCCCAACAATGCTCCTGTGAAGAGTGGTGCACCCAATAACCCCAACGCATGCAACCGCTGTGGAGAAGTGGGTCATTATGCCCATCAGTGTCCAAAGAAGCAGAACCAGCAAGCTCCTCAGAACCAGAATGGCAATCCAAAGTTCAACGCCCGACCACCTCACACTGCTAAAGTGAACTATGTGTCATCTGATGCAGCTCAGGAGACACCCGAGGTCATGTTGGGTACGTTCAGTGTCAACTCTATCTCTGCTACAATACTTTTTGATTCCGGTGCTTCGCATTCTTTTATTTCCCAAGCTTTTGTTAGAATGCATAACATACCTTTATGTGCCATGAAAAACCCCATACTAGTAAATTCACCAGGAGGTAGTATGCCAGCTTCTTATTGGAGTCCCTCGACTAGCATTTCCTTAAGGGGGGTAGACTTCAAAGTGAAACCTATTATGTTGAGAACAGCGGGAATTGATCTTATTCTAGGTATGGATTGGATGAAACAACACCGGACAGTGATTCAGTGTTAGGAGAGATCTGTTGTTGTGACATCACCTAATGGAGATAGAATCTATGTAGAAGTGGTAGTGCAAGCTCAGCCAACAGCCACTGTGAATCAGCTGGATGGTGAAGCCAATAAACAAGATCGCGTTGTGGAGGAATTCCCGGATGTTTTCCCCGATGACTTGCCAGGTATGCCACCTGACCGTGACATTAAATTCATTATTGAATTATTACCTGGAACTGCACCAATAGCTAAACGTCCATATAGAATGGGGGTTAATGAATTAGAAGAGCTTAAGAAACAACTAAAAGAGTTGCAAGAAAAAGGTTTCATACACCCTTGTTCTTCCCCATGGGAGACACCTGTGATCTTTGTGGATAAGAAGGATGGTAGCCAATGGATGTGTGTGGATTACCGTTCACTTAATGAGGTTACTATCAAGAATAAATACCCTTTACCTAGGATTGATGATTTATTTGATCAGTTGAGAGGAGCCCATGTGTTCTCTAAGATTGATCTCCGCTCAGGTTATCATCAGCTAAAGATTCAGAACTCAGACATACCCAAGACAACATTCACTACACGGTATGGTTTGTATGAGTATACCGTTATGTCTTTTGGATTGACCAATGCACCTACATACTTTATGTATCTGATGAATAAGGTGTTCATGGAGTTTCTTGATAAATTTGTGGTGGTATTCATTGATGACATACTGATATTCTCCAAGACTGAAGAAGAACATGCTGAACATATAAGGTTGGTCTTGCAAAAGCTTAGAGAACATAAGTTATACGCTAAGCTGAGCAAGTGTGAGTTTTGGTTGAAGGAGGTCTCTTTTTTGGGTCATGTTGTCTCTAATGGTGGAATAGCAGTGGATCCAGACAAAGTGCAAGATGTATTGAATTGGAAACCACCAACCAATATAAGTGAGATCCGAAGCTTTTTGGGATTGGCTGGATACTACAGGAGGTTCATTGAAGGTTTTTCCAAGCTTGCTAAGCCTATGACAGCTCTATTGGAAAAGAATGCTAAATTTATATGGTCAGATAAATACCATGCAAACTTTGATGAGCTAAAGAAGAGATTGACTACAACTCCAGTATTGATTTTGCTAGATTTAAGCAAGAACTTCTCTATATATTGTGATGAATCCCGTTTGGGCCTTGGATGTGTGCTTATGCAGGAAGGAAGAGTGGTGGCATATGCATCGAGACAATTGAGGAAGCATGAGTTGAATTACCCTACTCATGACTTGGAATTGGCAGTTGTGGTTCATGCTTTGAAAATCTGGAGACATTATCTAATTGGGCATAAGAGTGATATCTATACAGATCACAAGAGTTTGAAGTATATCTTTACCCAGTCAGATCTGAATCTGAGACAACGTCGTTGGTTAGAATTGATCAAAGACTATGATTTGGAAGTGCATTATCATCCGGGAAAAGCAAATGTCGTGGTTGATGCACTTAGCAGGAAGAGTTATGCCAATGAACTTTGGATGACATTTATGCCAGCAGAGTTGTGTGTTGAAATGGAGTATCTCAACTTGAACCTTGTCACTAATGCAATGGAATTGGTGATAGAGCCTACTTTGGAGCAAGAGATACTCAAAGGTCAATTAGAGGATGAAAAACTTAAGGAGATAGCGGAGAATATAGTGCTTGGAAAGGCACCAGGATTCAGGATGGATGAGAATGGTACTCTTTGGTTCGAGAAAAGGATATGTGTACCTAAAGTGAAGGCTATCCGTGATGTAATTCTGCAAGAGGCACATGAGTCTGCTTATTCTATACATCCCGAAAGTACGAAGATGTATTTGGATCTCAAAGAGAAGTATTGGTGGTATGGTTTGAAGAGAGATGTGGCAGAGTATGTGGCTTTGTGTGACACTTGTCAAAGAGTGAAAGCTGAGCATCAAAGACCTACAGGGTTGCTACAACCAATGAAGATTTCTGAATGGAAATGGGAAGAAGTTGGAATGGATTTTATCGTAGGTTTGCCCCGCACTCAAGGAGGTTATTACTCAATCTAGGTAATAGTGGATCGACTAGCCAAGGTTGGTCACTTTTTACCAGTCAAGACTACCTATACAGGTGCAAGGCTAGCAGAGTTGTACATGGAAAGGATAGTGTGCTTACACGATGTTCCTAAGGAGATTGTGTTTGATCGAGGCACTCAGTTTACGTCGCAATTCTGGCAGAAAGTACATAGATCTTTGGGGACAAAGTTAAATTTTAGTTCTGCTTACCACCCACAAACTGATGGACAGACTGAACGGATCAACCATATTTTGGAAGATATGTTGAGAGTTTGTGCAGTATGGTACTAGTTGGGATAAGAGTCTGCCATATGCTGAGTTCTCGTACAACAACAGTTACCAGAAAAGTCTCAAAATGGCACCTTTTGAGGCGCTATATGGGCGTAAATGTAGAACGCCTTTGTTCTGAAATCAAACTGGAGAAACCCAAGTGTTTGGACCCGATGTCCTTAGAGACGCAGAAGAACAAGTGAGAATGATTAGAGACAACTTGAGAGTGGCTCAGTGCCGACAGAAGAGTTACGCTGATACTCAGAGAAGAGAGCTGACTTTCGAAGTTGGAGATTATGTGTACTTGAAGGTGTCACCAATGAGATGTGTGAAAAGATTCAATATGAAGGGAAAGTTGGCACCGAGGTATATTGGACCTTTTAAGATCCTAGAGAGACGTGGAGAAGTAGCCTATCAATTGGAACTGCCTGAGAGTTTGTTAGGTGTGCACGATGTGTTTCATGTTTCTCAATTAAAGAAGTGTTTGTGAGTACCAGAAGAGCAAATTCCTTTAGAAGAACTGGCTGTTAAGGAAGATCTCACATATGAAAAGTATCCGATAAAGATCTTACAAACGGTAGAAAGAGTTACAAGGAGCCGAGTTATAAAAATGTGCAGGGTACAGTGGAATCGGTATACAGATGATAATGCTACTTGGGAAAGAGAAGAGGAATTGCGAAAGTCTTATCCACAACTGTTTGAGTAAGCAATCATCCAAATCTCGAGGACGAGATTCATCTTAAGGGGGTAGAATTGTAACACCCAAAAAATTCATTCTTTTAAAATAAGTAAATTTGATTCTATTATGTTATTAAGTGTGCATTCAAATATAGAAAATTAATAATTTTTGGGAAATTAAAATCAAATATAAGGTTAGAAACCTTTTGATGCATTCATGCTGCTGCATTTAATTTATTATGATGTCTGGTTTTGACCTAAATGACAAAATGATTCAAAAACCCTTTGAAAATGAATTTGGAAATTTGATTTGGAAAAAAGAAAAGGAAATTCATTTTCTCCTCCTCCCCTTCTTCATTTCGGCCCACTGGCCTTTTCCTCCGCGCCAGCCCGCCAGCCCAGCCTCGCGCTTCGCTCCTTTCCCCTCCTCCTATTTTTCTCTTGGGCCAGCCCAGCTTGATCGGATCAACCGTTGCCGCGCCCCTCTCTCTCCCTGCAGCAGACGGCTCGGGCCTGCGTGTCAGCGTCGTCCCTCAACCTCCCGCACCGCGCGCGTCAGCCGCAACCGTCGCTCCGCGCCCACATCGCTCGTCGTGGGAGCGCCCCCCCGCTCCCGGCCTCTTTAAAACGGAGCCGTGACCCCCGCCATCCTCCCTGCTGTGTCCCCGCTCCTTTTTCGCACTCGCCGAGCTCACGAAAGAAGCAACCGCCGCACCGAAGAAACGCCGGGATCCGCCGCTCGGAAAACTCCATCCCCGAGCCGCCTTCGTCTGCGTTTGTCACCGCGGTGAGCTTCGTCACCTACCCCTCCTTCTCCCCATGCATTTACCTTCACAAATCTTGGCCTCTAGGGCTCTAGCCGCGTACGCCCAGGAGCTCCGCATCGCCGGCCATGGCCACCGCCGCCTAGGCCCTCCTCCGGCCCCGTTCTCAGCCTAGCCGAGGTCGTGTGAACCCCCTCTCTCCCCCAGTGCTCTCGGATGCGCAATCCATGGCCCGTAGCCCCCGTACCGATCGCTCCGGCGAGTCCTTGCCGCCGGCCATGGTGTGCCGCCGCGCCGGCACTGTTCCCCACCGGCCACCTCCCTTTCTCTCCCTCTCATTTCTAATCTGAGCCGATCATTCTTGATCCAACGGCTCACATAAGCCGATACCCCTTCGCGGGTGATTTTGCTAAAAGAGTCCCTTGAGTTTGGCCAAATAGAACCCGCCGTTCATAGCACATTTCCTGAGTACGCTTTCTCCTTTTGAAAACGTAAAATATATTGTTTTAGTCCAAAATACGTTTTCAGTATTTATAGAAATGCCATTACACTGTTTTGCTCATAAAATCGTCGTTTTAACTCCGAATCGACCCGTTCAAATTGCGTTAGTTTTGTAATTGCATAATCTACAAGTTAGTACCACTGTTAATCATGTTGGCAGCTTTTAAATTTCATGGTTAGGTTTAATTAAATAAATTGCTATATGAAACCCCGTTTAATTCATAACTTTCGCGTTTTAGCTCTGATTTCCGTGAACTTCGCGTTGACGTGATCGTAGCGAGACGTAAATTCTTTTCATAAACATTTTATCTTGTTTTCTATACTATTGGTGTATTGTTCTAACCATAGGATTATTTGCTTTGCATGAATGTTCCTGGAATGTTGTATGTTGCCGTGTTGGTCGTGTTCAGACGGTGAGGAGAACGTTGGAGACCAAGAGTTCTTTGACGACCACCAGGACCAGCAGGAGTTTGCTAACCAAGGTAGGTATAGCATGGGATCTACCTTGATGCCTATTCACCATTTATTAATTACTCATTTGTATGTGTCTAATTTTGATACCCGTAAGGACATTCTAGTGATTGATTATCTTGTTCCTTGTCTCCTATGGGTTATATGTATATGGGTAGTTTGCTAGCGCTCAAAGTAAATGTACATGATATACATAATGAATAATGGTTCTATGGAATGAAAAGGTAAAATTTGCGTTGAAACAACTGAATTATAGGGCGAACGAGCAAATGACTTTTGATCATGATGTTCTCGGCCCTCCATAAGGACTTATCTGTCGACAAAAGCTGGGACTGACAGTGCAACCGTGAGGGTCATATGGCTCTGATTTTAGCTCAGTAATAGAACCTTTTCTAGCTTGTTAGACGTTACCTTTATGGCGCAAAAGAGGCTTGCAACGTTGGGTATAGGACTGCCTCTGTTCCTATGTGTATAGCCGCGATGGATATGTGCCATAGGAAAGGGGGTTCCTACATCTGCCTGCCGAGAAAACCTAGCGGCCCTAACTTGTTAGAGAAACATATGAAATGGCTACATAGTGTACCCTGCCCGCTCACCTTGGCAGTGATATTGGAGTAATTAACCCGGGCATATGGGAATCACGACTCGCGGTGAATGTGCACCACCTCTGCAGAGGGTTACAAACTGTTATAACAACCGTGCTCACGGTCACGAGCGGCCCGGAAAACTCACAGAATAAATGGCTACTTATAATGTTGTTTATACATGATGACTGTGATGATATTATGATGATGTTTCATGACTCAATTGGTTCTGATATATGATTATGTGGGTTGAAAGGGGAGCTTAAGCATATCTTGATAATACTTGATAATAAAATCTTGACATACTAAAAGTGCTAACTGCAGTAAACCAGTGTCATCCTTTTTGAGCTTCATAACCCCATGTTAACTTGTTAAGTACGGAAAGTAGTTACACTTGTTTACTTTCTATATTTGGATAAAAATCCCGGATGGGTAACAGATGACAACATGTATGAGGAGTTTCCTGAGGACTATTAGGCTTGTGGTCAACCAGTTGACCGTCCCTGTGTTGGAGCTTCCACGAGAAAGCTATCTTCTTATTTTCCGCTGTGTTGTGTAAGACTATATTATGTTATTAATCATGATGTAAGATACACCGTGATGATACTTTTTATAATTTGTCAGCTTATGTGTGTGACTGATCCCTGGGCACATATGAGTTTAGTGCATTCAATTTTATCCTTAAAATTGGGTGTGACACTCTCTGAATAATCATTTGGAGAGCCATTTATATAAAAATCGTTTTCTATATTTTTTTCACTGTCCAACAGTTTTTCTATATCTCACGCACTCTAGAGAGACATTCTAGTCTTCTATTTTTGGCTAGCAAAAAATCTAGAACATAAGACATGTATATTTCGATAACCATTTAGAAAAGCTATTGGATCGTAGTTTTTCACCAAAATCTCTATTTCTAAAATTTAGGAAGGATATGGAGAGTCTCTTAAGATGCTCTTGCCTGCTTGCTCCTCTCTAATCTCTACCATATGGTATATGCCTTTTGCTCCTCTAAGTCTTCGCATTTAATTGTCTTTTTGTAGGATGTGTTTGTTCCGAGGAATCACCCCATTCTATATGAAATGGTCCATCATGAATTCATTTCTCAAATTTGGTGAAATGACTCCATTCCTCATACCAATACTAATTATTAGCTTGTGAGGAATGAGATGACGATGCATCAACCTATTCCATTCTAGTTCCACAAACCGAACAAAAAAAGTAAGGAATGAATAGATGATAGACTAACTCATTCCTCAAACCAAACACGTTTTTAAAGAAATAAACATCATATTCTCTTGCTAATAATAGGAAAAACAGGTTTGTCTTCCATGAACTATGATTTTTTCTTGGATACGCAAAATTGTATTAAGAAGAAGAGTTTAAACATACAGACAACGCCTCTGTCAAGCGCCGAAGGAGGTCGACCTAAAACAGCCGTAGCTGGACCGCTCTAGAAAAGATCTCTAGTTTTGATATTACATAAATGAAAAACAACCAAAATCGACGCAGCGGTGCAATCTAGGAGGTGGCCTTGCGTCTTCTAGGCTGCCTGGACGAACCCTTTCCACCGTCGGGAAGAGTGCGTCCAGCGTTTTGATGTTGGACGCAGTCAGTTGCTGATTTCGTAAAAAGCAGTTCCATGGCAGTTCAATGCATGTAGGAGATTTATGCAGAATGTTCCATGTGTTTCTTCCTTTAATGGATGCTACTTTGCCACTAAAGCAGTCTTTGTAATCGTGTAATTTGATATCTATTTACAGAAATCACCCTTTTTAGGCTACAATTGTGTGCAAGAAACTGTGTTTCAAATGCTTGCTTAGATATATGCGAGAGCAGAGCTGAACAAACCAGCATACAAATCAACCCACAGCCGTTATTGGAACACAAACTTGCATATGCAAAATTACTTATATGAAGTAATGCATGGTTTAAAAGAAAGACTTCGACTGCCCTATGAAAAGAGTTTTTTTAAGATTCAGAAATAAACCATTTCGGCCTCGCACATCCACAAATGAATTAGTACATCCGTTCAACATAAACTCTGGCACTTAGATCAAACGCCACAATGAATGAATGAGTATTATACTTTGGTTAGGTTCCTTGTGGTGTAACCTACTCACCCGGGTTCAAGTCATCGACTTGGCATGGGTGCTCGCATTTTTCTGGATTTATTACAGGATTTAACGGCGTTGTGCTTTCAGTGGTAGGCGACGATCCCGTCGACAGCAAGGCGCCTGTGGTGACTTCGTCAATCTTGAAATATGTCGGCGCAGTCTTTCGGATGTGCTCATAGGGATAGAGTTTGCGTTCGTTCGTTTATAGGGGTGAGTGTACGTGCATTGTGAGCGTCTGTGTCCGTACTGTGTAATTCGCAAAAAGAAAAGAAAAGAGTGACCAGCACGAGCTGGAATATGCAAAGTACTTTTATCCAAATTGAGATACTCAAACAGATCATGGAATTTGTAACACCCCAGGTGTTTGTCACCAGTTAAGCAATGGGTTTGAGCTCAAACATGGCATATTAAGTGATGATGAAGATGTCAAGGTCAAACCTATGGAAATGAGCCCCAAACTAAACTTGGATATTGCACCCTTGCTTTACATATAGGCCCTTTTCAAAATATATGTTTGGCTGGTGTTATTGAAATATCTTCATATGTCTCACATCAATACCCATCTATATTGATCCATGGGAAAGTTTCGTGAAATTTGAAATCAAGAAGTCACATGAAATGACGAGTTATGTCCTTGCTTGAATTATTTTATAAAGTGAATGGAATTCTCGATCGTCAACCAAATCTTGCAACCATGCCCAAATGACTCTAGATGAACTCATGAACAAAAGTTATGAAGGGTTCGTGTTGAGCAAGTGGCCAGAAAATTCTCCAATAGATCGAAAAGGGTAATTTAAGCTTTATCGTGATGCTGCGTTGACATTGTTTGAACTGTAGCTCATAGTGTTTCCATGGCAGTGGAACCTAAATAAAAGTTGTAGTCCATGTTATGTATAACAAACTTTGTTTTTGGACCAAGAGCTAGATCAACTTGGAAATAAGTCAAACAGAGGCTCGAAGATGGAATCAGCGGCTGTTTTCAGACTTAGAATTATTCTAAGGAATTCATCGTCATCGGTGTTGGCATGTCGCGTTCTCGTGTATTCGTTAAGCAACTCGATTTGGTCCAAAGATAAAAGTTGGAGTATACGTTGTGGAGAAGAGCGTGCAAAAACATAGCACTAGTTTGACTTTGGTTGGATGATCAATTTTTGCGTTTACTTAACCGCTGTCAACATGTTGATAGTGTCAACTTTGGACTTGATTAACCGCTAATCTACAACTCTAATGACTGTACACTTTAAATAGAAAATGTAGAGCAGTTCGCGGGCTTCAAACTTTGTTTTGGGCCCGAGGTCTAAATCGGCCCAGATCTAGCCCAATCTGGCGCCCACCTTGCCCACACCGACGCCCGCCACGTGCTCGGGGAAATGCCCGAATGGCGACGTGTGTTGTGAACGTGGCCGCCATGCGCCCCCCGCCGCTGCCGCGCGTCCCACCTCCGGCCACGCGCCACCTCGCCCTCTGCTTCTCCAAAACCGTGCGCCAGAGCTGCCCCACGCCTCCCTCTCTCTCACGCTGTTGCTCCTAGCTTCGCCAGCCGCTCTGCGCTGAGCTGCGGCCATGGCCGCCATTACCGGGCGGCAAAGCTCGAGCTGCCACTGCTGCTATAGGTGCTGCTGCCCCTCGGCCTCCCCATGCCTAGCTCCACGCTCGTGCCGTCTACCGCCACTGCCTCTTAGCCTCGCCGCTGCACTGCCGGTCGTGCGCGGACGCCGCCATGGCCGAGGAGTGCCCGAGCTCGCCGCTGCCGTGGCCAGGCCACCCTAGCCCAATTCGGGCCATGTAAAACAGCCCCGTTGGTTCGTTGTGGTCCCTTGGTGCTCCTCCACCCATCCTTTGCCTCCTGCGAGCACCACGGCGGCCGGAAACGCGAGCGCCGGCGAACTGCTCTGCTTTCGGCCGGATGAAGAAGGCTAGGGACTTCACGCAAAAATTTGAACAAAGGGAGGGGGTTAAGTGAATAGACAGTGACTCTAATGAATAGTGCAGCAAGGATATATTTGTCGGGTTTAATTTGTGTAAATTCCAGGTACCTCGATGCAAGATTTAAAATTCCTTTCTCTGATTTTTTGCAGATTTGAATGCTCCACTTTGAAAATTCATAGTAATTCATACAAAAATCATAAAATAGAAAATGAGTACTTTTTGAAATCCTTGTGAAATTTTCTATGCAGTAGATCTATAATGTGGCATGTTTTAGTTTAAATATTTTGCTGTAAAAATAGATCTATGCAGCTTGGTTCCTGTTACTTGCCATGTCTTGTCTTGTTCATAACTGCAGTTTTTATGCTCAAATAAATGTGAAATTTTTATGGAGTGTTACTCTAGTGATGTTTGATGTTTGGTAAAAATTTTAGGAGTTTAGGGTTGATGGTTTAAGAGTTATAAAAATAACAAATTCCTTGTGTTGCTTTGCTCCTATTCTGAGTAGTCCTACATGTTTGTATTAATTGGCTCAGTTAAGTTATGAATCATGACTTTATGATAATACATGAGTTGTAGTACTTTTATTAAGCTTTTCAAAAAGATAAATATCATGATTTTTGGTTAAGTAGATCTTGAGTTATACTTGCTTAAATCTCTGTGGCTGTTTCTGCTCAAACCTAGAGAGGGTTTCCTTGTTCTTACTGTGGGGCCTTCTTAATTGTATAATTAGCTTTAGGTGTTTACAACAAAGTTGTTTAGAATTTGCTAAGCTTTCTAAAAAGTCTAGAATCACATTTATAGGACATGTATAACTCCATTTATAGCTGTTTAAAGTGGCATGTCAGTTTTTGTCTATGTTTTGGACAGAGATGCAATTATTGGATTAGTTGACCCTTCTAACTGTAAAATCATCTTAATATGAGAATAACAAAGTTGTAGATAATTCATGTATCTAGCTTCTGTTAAAATTTGGTGGTATTTGGCCTTGTGGTTTGTGAGTTATGCCTGTTTAAAGTTGACTTTCAGAAATGACTGCTTTCTGTCAATTGTGGACCAGTTTCTATAAATGGGTATATTTTACTTAGTTAACTTGAGAATCATGCTAAGATGATTAAAGATGAATTGTAGAAAATTTCATAAGATTTCCAGATTGTCTTGTTGCATGTCTTTTGGATTAGTACAACTCCTATTATGAGTAAAATTAGTTGCTGCTGTTTGCAGCCTTGACTCTATGATTGCCGTGAATAACTGGTTTGTCTTGAATGCTTATGTGATGCATCTTGTGTTATCATTCATCACATTCATACACATGCATCTTGCATCTCATCTAGGTGCGCTAGATGAACCACGTGAAGGACGTGAGATTGGAGCCGAACCCGAAGACGGTGTATGGTGGACCTATCCCGAAGATGGAAGGACTAAGCAAGTGCTAGGACCAGAGATGTCACCAGGACGGTGCAAGCTAACTGAACTGACTTGTGTCGGATCCCAGGCAAGCCCTAAAGCATTCTAAGTCTCCTACTTTATAAAAGCAATTATTCCTATATATGAGTTTATATATTGTTGCATTAAGTTGTAGGAGTTGATTGAAACCGTTGATGCATTTATTACTATCCTTGCCTACCTTATTTCCTTTTACCCTGTTAGGTCAGGATCGAATAACTGCTTAGCCTTGCTTAGACCGGTAGCGATCGGTGATATCCGGTCACCTACATTATAGGTGGTTACTGGAAGAATTTAGCTATGGAAAGAATGATATCCTAGAATTAACCCTCTGTGATGGATAATTGGAGACCGGACGGAAAAGTTGGAGGCAACCAGACAGGGTTCTGGGGTGCTGTTAGTTTCCATCTGTGTCGATTAAGGACCGACTGTTGTTGGCCCTCAGGTCATGTTGAACGCATGCCTTACATTTAGCTGGCCGAATAAAGTACCTTTCGACCGCGAAGCTGGGAGATTATTCAGGCCGAGTAGATTGCCCGCAGCGCACTGTACCGGAATAGGTGTGGTAGGACACGGGGGAACGATGATAAGACCGAAAGGCAGTCGGTCGCCCCCGGGTACATGTGGTTCCTGGCAAACTCGAGATTTTTCCTGGGTAGTTGACTCGGTGGCCGATACCTCACTTTAGCGGGTGAGTGAGGTTTGTGTAAGGAATAAATTACCAGCTGGTTAATAATCGATTCGAATCACCATCGTTCACTGGATAGTGAACACTTGACTTGAGTTACTTCATCGTAGTAATTATTATGGAACAATGATGGTTATCTGGATAGTATGGGATATGCTAAATCTAAATTGGTAACTGGATGTTATTGGTTAAAGTGATTGCTATAGTACATGTGCTTACCTAGATGGATAGGTTATAATAAAGATGATGCAAAGTACTTAAAATGGTTTCTTCATGATCGCTTATACTTTTCGCAAACCAGTCAGCTAGCCCACTAAAGAAAGCCTTGCATAATCCTTGATGTCACTTTATTTCTGGTTTACGACGGGTAAGTCTGGCTGAGTACATTCAAGTACTCAGGGTTTATCCCACCTTGTTGCAGGTGAAGTTCTTGACCTGTTGATGATGGTGGCTAACCGCCGGTGGGCTCGATGATTCTATATTTACTTCTCATCTATATGCTTTTGTCTGAGGATGTCACTTATGCTAGCAATATATTTGGAACTTATATTAATGTAATCATTTGAAAGCTATGTTGTTTTCAATAATTGGTTTTAAAACCCAAACTTGTACTATTATTTGTGAACCCCTTTGTAACATTATTTCTGCTGCAACTTTGTGTATGTGATGTGTATTTGCTTAATCACGCGATCTTGGTTGTGATGTTGATTTACCGAGGTCTTTCGAGACACTCGGCGAACTACCGGGTTTATATAAGTGAAAGTATGCGCGTGTCAACATGTTAGCGGGGACAGCCGTACTTGATCTTGTATAAATTGGGCGGTTCTGTCACAAAATTTCCCCAGGTCAAGCAAGAATCATTTCAAGCAGCTCTGAGACTCTGATCGACAAGGAAGAGGCATGTTCAGGCTGAAATGGCTCATCATAAAGACATTCTTGTGCATCTAATCAGAAGATAATTTAGCTCAATGCACCAAGGTTTATACCACAACAACAAATCCCGATTGCCCATCGCCCTAATGAGCTAATTAAATGCACTGAATCACTAATCGCATCTAAACCATGGCAGATGGGAGCTAAGTAGCGGAAGCAAATCCACCACCTTTATTATTGGCAAGCACTCCAGAAGAAATTTTTAGGTCCTCCTTACTCTGCAGCCTTCCCACCGGTGGCCTCCTCCTGGCTGCCCTTGTACTTGTCCAGCGCTGCGCCGACGAGCCAGTAGATGCGCCACTGTGGGAGCACATCGGCACCCATCCCCTCGTAGAAGTCGATGGCGTTCTTGTTCCAGTCGAGCACGCACCACTCCACCCGGCCCATACCGAGCTCGGCCGACCTGTCGGCGACGGCAGACAGCATCATCCGATCGAGTCCGCGACGGCACCATGGGGCGCGCACGAAGATGTCCTCCACGTAGAGCCCGAGCTTGGAGAGGAAAGTGGAGTAGTTGGGGAAGCAGATCACGAACCCGGCCGTGACGCGCCCGCCGCCGCGCGCGGAGGCGAAGGCGGCGGCCTCCGGGTCCATGAGCGGGGATGCGGTGGCCTCAACAAGGCATGTCCAAAGGACCATTTTTCTTTGCCACGCATAGACCAGATAGTTGACTCCACCTCAGGATGCGAAATCCTCTCCTTTCTGGATGCCTACTCTGGCTACCACCATATCGTGATGAAAGACTCCGACCAGGTCGCGACTTTATTCATCACCCCTTATGGATCATACTGCTACGTAACCATGCCTTTCGGTTTGAAGAACGCTGGCGCCACCTATCAACAGTGCATGCAGCGATGCTTCGCCGACCAAATCGACCCACCCGACCAGCCTAACCAAGTCGAGCGGCCAAAGCCAACAATCGCCATCTATGTAGATGACATAGTGGTGAAAACGGCTCAAGCTAGCGACCTGGTCGCAAACTTGGCCGCAACATTCGCAAACCTCCGAAGGTTCAGCGTCAAATTGAATCCCAAAAAATGTGTTTTTGGGGTTCCGAAGGGGAAGCTGCTCGGATACGTCGTGTTCAAACGTGGCATCGAGGCCAACCCTAAAAAAATTGAGGCCATCTCCAACATGGGCCCTATACGCAACGTCAAGGGCGTACAGAGGCTCACCGGTTATTTGGCCGCCCTGAGCCGGTTCATCTTCTGACTAGGCGAGTAGGGGAGGCCTCTCTATAAACTTCTCAAGAAGACAGACACATTCGTCTGAACTGAGGAGGCACAGCAGGCTTTGGAGAGCCTCAAAGCATCACTAACGTCGGCCCCAATCCTCGCCGCTCTCGAACAGGGAGAACCCCTCTTCCTCTACATCACGGCAAACAACCACGTTGTGAGCGCCGCCCTCGTCGTCGAAAGGGAGGAGCTAGGACGCCCCCTGAAGGTTCAACGACCGATGTACTTCGTCGGTGAGGTACTTACCGACGCTAAGGCTTGATACCCCTAGGGGTAGAAGCTTCTGTACGCCATGCTGATGGCAACTCGGAAGCTCCTGTATTACTTCACCGACCACGAAGTCATGGTCATCACCTCATACCCGCTCGAAGACATCGTTCGCAACCACGACGCCGCGGGTCGGATCTCTAAGTGGGCTATCGAGCTCATGGGCCACGACATTAGGTATATCCCCCGCATTACTGTTAAATCTCAGGCTCTCGCCGACTTCATCGCCGAATGGACAGAAGTCCAGCTCCCGACCTCAGACGTCACCCACGAGTACTGGACGATGTACTTCGACAGGTCGGTCATGGTGCCTGGTACGGGGGCTGGAGTGGTTCTGATGTCCCCGGATGGGTGCAGGCTTCGCTACATGATCCGTCTTCATTTTTTAGCCTTAAACAACGCCGTGGAGTACGAGGCCCTCATCAACGGACTCCGCATCGCCGTCGAGCTCGGCGCCATGCGGCTGTACGTCCGTGGTGACTTGGAGTTGGTCGTCGACCAAGTCATGAAGGAGTCCTCTAGCAAGGGCCCTCTCATGGCAGCATACTGCCAGGAGGTGCGCAAGCTCGAGGACAAGTTCCAAGGGATCGAACTACATCATGTCCCCCAAAAGGACAATGATGCCGCCAATTTCCTCGCAAAATTGGTTGTCAGGTGGGTTTCGTCTCCAGATGGGGTCTTCATCAATGACCTCCATGAGCCGTCTACCCATGTTCTGGAGGATTCAATCCAGACCCACTCTGACACCAATCTGGCACCCAGGGGCTCCAACCTCTCGACGCGACCAACCCCGACCAAGTGCTCGGGGGCTCCGACCCGGGCGCCTTTATGGCAACATCACCTGCCGACATCACCATAATGGCACTCGATCTGGTCGACTAGAGAGCACCACTGCTCGCCTACCTCCTTGAGGAGGTTCTCCCATCGGAAAGGACTAAAGCACAATGAATCACTCGACGTGCCAAGACGTTCGTCTCCATTGATGATGAACTTTACAAGCAGAGCCCGTCGAGAGTACTCATGAGGTGCATCCCGACCGACCAAGGGAAACAGCTTCTCCTCGAAGTCCATGCTGGAATCTGTGGACACCACGCGGCCCCAAGGTCACTGGTTGGAAAAGCTTTCCGTCAAGGTTTTTACTGGCCCACTGCACTATGAGATGCAGAGGAGGTCATATGTAGGTGTGAGGGATGTCAGTTCTATGTTCGGCAAACTCATTTGCCGACGTAGGGGCTTCAAACCATCCCCATCACCTGGCCATTCGCGGTCTGAGCCTCGACATGGTCGAACCCCTCAAAAAGGCCTCGGGCGGCTTCACTCACCTGCTCATAGTGGTGGACAAGTTTACCAAGTGGATAGAGGCAAAGCCCATCACCAACATTCGCTCGGAGGAGGCGGTCAAATTCTTCCTCAACATCATCTATCGGTTTGGTGTTCCAAACTGTATCATCTTCGACCACGGAACAAACTTCACCGAGAAGAAGTTCCTGGACTTCTATGATGGATACGACATCATAATTGATTGGGCCTCGGTCGGACCTCCGTGTACTAACGATTAGGTCGAGTGGGCCAATAGCATAGTCCTCCAAGGACTCAAGCCCTACATCTTCGACCGACTCAATAAGTATGCCGAGCGATGGGTCACAGAGGTCCTAGCGATTCTCTGGAGCCTGAGAACGACCCTGAACCGATCCACGGGGTTCATGCTTTTCTTCCTGGCCTACGGAGCTGAAGCAGTGTTGCCCTCCGACCTCGATCATGGCGCCCCAAGAGTGAAGGCTTTCGACCCAGACCGAGCCACGGAGGCTCAACAGGATGCGGTCGACCTGTTCGAAGAGGCACGTGAGACGACCGTCATCCGCTTTGCTCGCTACCAGCAAACTCTCCGTAGGTATCATGAAAGAAAAATCAGGGGGAGGATCCTCGAGGTGGGTGATCTCGTGCTCCGGAGAACCCAGTCAACCGAAGAGAAACACAAACTCTCTCCACCGTGGGAAGGACCCTACACGGTGACCAAGGTGATCCAACCGGGCGCCTATCGACTGAAGGACGATGACGGCAACGTTCTCACCAACACATGGAACATCGAACAGTTACGTTGTTTCTTCCCCTAAAGCTCGGTCTTACATTTTCCTTCCATTCAACGTTTGCTCCTACAGCACCCTAGCCTGAGCACTCTCGGCCTGAGTCACTCGGGGGCTCCACGGGGGTGCGATACCACCCTCCTTTTTTACTATCATATAGTAATACTTTTTCGCCAAACGAAAGGGCGTCGCCCAAACGAAAGGGCATTCCGTTCCTTTTGATTACCCTACGTAACTTCTGATTTAAACTCCCAACCGATCACACCCCGCCATGACCTACGGTTATGAGCAGCTGAGCCTTGCAGGACGTGCCCGGGTTCTTAAGGTTACAGCCTACGAGTCAACGGGTAGGTGCGAAAAAGAAAGGACAAAAAACAAAGCTATGCTAGGGTAAAACAAAGGGCGGATGGGACAAGTTTCCCCTTACGAGTGATTCCATCACAAAACGAAATTGAAATATTCACGAATGTAAAACTGTTCACACGGGGGCTCCCCCATGAACTTGTCTTTTACACATACTGACTGTTTCTACTCTAAACTCTACTATGGCCCCCCAACGGCATCGGCTGATGGGATGGTCGATGAGGATGAAGGCAGCTCGCTCCCGGTCGGGACGACGTTTGGCTCGGTCGGAGCTGGGACGACGCTCGCTTCCGATCTGGTCTCCACTCCTTCCACAGGCTGGACGACATCTTCCTGGCTCACGTCTTTAGCCATGCTTGAACGGTGAGCCTCCATCACACACTGCATGGAGACTTGCTCGTCAACCATCTGAGCATATGGCACCAAGCTCTCCCCTAGTGCATGGATTTCATCTGCGCTCCACCCGTTGGCGTACCCTTTGCAGATGGCGGCAAAGTCCAGATCAGGGTGATGGGTCACCACTGAGGTCAGCACCCTCGACATCCCATAGAACATGCCGTCAGAGATGAGCGCCCGAACATCGTTCGGGACCTCCGCCAGCTGGACGGCGGGCATATTGGTGTTCGGTCCCGGCCCGAACACCTTGGAGACGACCACCTGAGCGACGTTGCGAATCTGGTCGAGCTCTCCCTCGAGAGCGCATCGCTCCTCAAGGGACCGGGCTAGTGCCTCCGTGCCCCGACCAACCATTATTTTGGCCGTCTCTAGCTCCTGCTCCAGAGAGCAGATTTTTTCACCCAGTTCTGGAAGAAGACGACAAGTTCAGAAGCAAAGGAAAGGAAAAACCAAGGCATCAACCGAAGGTGGAACAGATACATACCAAGGCAGGCGCTTTCGAGGATGGAGAGTCCTTCCTCTTGCTGGGTCATTTTCTTGAGCAGTCGAGCGTTCAACTCCTCTGCCCCGAGCACCTACCCTCGGAGCACAACCACTTCTTGTTCAGCATCCAACTGGGCCTTCTGCTCTACATCCAGAGCCTCCAGGGACTTCTGAAGCGCTGCCTCGGTCTTGGACAAGTGGACCTTCGCTATGTCGAGTTCTCGCTCGGCAGCAGTCGCCCGCTCGACCGCACGTTGTTCCGCCGCCCGTGCTCCCGTCACCTCGGTCACACGGTCTTGGGACTCACGGCGGGCAGACTCCAGCTGGTGCCTGAGCTCATCGACCCACCGCGATGCCGTTGCTTCCTGCCCTATGCGATCGTGCTCCTCCCGAAGAAATTGGTACTTACGAATCGACATCGCCTCTAAATCCTGTGAAGCAAGAAGCAGACATGCTAAGACAACCATTGAAAGGCCAACGAATCAAGGACAATAACAAAAATGCAGAGAACTTACCTCTACAACATGTGGCAGGTCGACTGTCATGGCCTGATGGACGAGCCCAACCCTCTCTAGAGCCTCCTTGAGCCTCACCTTTGTATGGGCGAGATCAGACTCCAACGACAGTCCTCTCTCCCCGAGCAAGTGCGAGAGCCTCACTTCTTCCTCGTCGCGAAGAACGAACCGGGCCTTTCCCGGCTCACCGGGGCAAGGCCACACTAGCTCGTAGGTCGCCGCCGACCCGCTGGAAGATCCAGCCATCGTAGTGTCATGCGACGATCGGATCATCACCAACTCCCACGATGATGGGATGACTAGCGGTTCCACCCTAGTGCCTGCCTCGCCAGAGCAGGGGATCTCCACCGCCTGGACTCCATGGCTCTTCGGCAGATGTTCTACCTCTGACCTGGCCATGTTTCCTCCTGACCCCTCTTGCTCTGACTAGGAGGGCGAACCATGTGCCCCACCGTCGGGCGAGGCAGGGAGCCCGGTTTCCCTCCTCTCCTCCTTCGTAGCTGTTGAGGGAGGGATCGCGAGGGTCACCTCCGACCCAACCTCCGCCGTCACCACGGGGATCACCGCCATCACCGTTGCCGCCGCTGCCGCCATGCTCGCAACTAGCCAGGAAGACGCAACCCCCAGTAAGGAAGGTCGCACCGCCGCCAGCCTGCTTCCTCCGCCGCTCGTCACGACCCGCTGCAGGCTGGGTCTCCACTCTTCCCGCACGGGAGGTGGGGAGATTCCAAGTCCCATCAGCCCCTAGCTGCTGTCAAACGAGCGCGGGTTAGTCACACTAAAAAAACTCTACTATAAGAACAGAAGGGAGCAGAAATGCCTACCTAGACGTAAGCGGTAGAGCCTTGAAGCCCCGACCCGCTAACGGCGGGCCAACCGGACGAGGACCGCTCGTGGGTCACGACCCGTGCCCCCACATATCGACCAAGGGGGGAGCCGACCCATTCGGTCCCCGGTTGACCCGTGAATGGCCGCGACCACCAACTTATGGCGGAACCACCAGAGCCACTGGCTGAACATCCCCCCGTTGGGGGTCGTGCACACACGTCGACCCCGAAGATGCAGGGGAACGAACACGTTCCTCTGACCGGCCAGCGTGCTCCGCCACACTCGGAGTAGGGGGTACGGAGCCAGCGATGCCTTCAAAGGATGCGGCGACCACACCCGCTTCGCGTCTTGTTCGACGGCGGTATATTCGCTCACATCGCGCTTCCTTGACTCAAGGACGTCACCGCACATCTTCGTATCACGTCCACCACCGACGGATGCGGTCGTAGGCTCATGGCGCTCCACTAAGGTCACGACAGTGCCCCTGTCTCCTTCGTCCTCAGAGGCACTTGCATCGCCACCCATCTCCATGGGCTCCTTTGACTCGAGCTCTGCCTCCATGTCACTCTGGCTCTCACCCCCAGGACCCGTCGGCTGATTTCCTTCTCCTTTTTAAACCTCCTCCGGGCCTTCTCAGCTCTCTTCTTCTTCTTGGTAAGCGCCACCTCCTTCTGGGTAGCTTGCCGAGCTGCGCCCTTCAGTCCCCTCGGAAGGTGCGGCCGGGATTTATAACCCGCGAGTCCCTACGAAATGGGCAACTCAAAATCTGTCAAAACAAGAAGAGCAAGAAGAAAAAGGTCACGGGAAAAGAAGAGGGAAGCATACCAGATTGGACAGCTTTGCGGCATGGAACGGTCTAGGCTTCCCTTCGAGGGAGTCTTTATCCCTCAGCTGCAGCACCCGATCGAGTCGACTCCAGACCTCGTCCTTCGGTAGCTCCTCTGGCGACGCGCTGTCAGGATCCATTGGACCGATGTATTCCCACATCGACCACGTTCTTTCCGCCAACGGGGTGACCCGACAGCAGAAGGTGTGGAAGACCCACAACCCATCGAGGCTATGCTGCACAAGCTTCTGAAGCTCTGCCTCGATAACCTCCAACTTGTTCTGCCGACCAATAGGGCCCCACGACCAGCTTTCCCTCCACTCCGTCCTTCTTCCGGTGAACGATGGGAATGGTGCCTCCACTGGGTTGCTGATATAGAACCACTCGTCGTGCCGCCCCCGATTTGAGTCATAGGGGGAGTACGCAAGGTAGGGGCGATGGCTTCGGTTTCTTCTACAAAGCGAATCCCCCAACCAGCGCGGTTCTAGGCAGCTTCCCCGCGGACAGGGCTTGCCCGCTAAAGATCTTCCAAAAGAGGTCCATGTGCGTCTCCATCCCAAGGAATGCCTCGTAGACGGTGATGAAGCCGGCGATGTGCAGCACCCCAGTCGGGTTAAGGTGCTGCAGCTCTAGGCCCCACTCATTGAGGAGCCCGCGCAAGAACCAGTGCGCAGGGTACCCAAGCCCACGCTCATGGAAAGTGAGGAAGGAGACGACCTCGTCGGCTCGAGGTTGTGGAACAACTTCTCTCGGCGTAGGAGCCCTCCAATGCGCCACCTCCTTCGACGGGAGCAGCCCCTTCTCGGTGAAGGCGGCCAGCACCTCCTCATCCACGTTGGATGGCCTCCAATTCGACATCATGCCTCGGATTCACGAACGGATCCATAAGTTCTTCTCTCCCTCACTTTACCCTCTCCTAGAAACCTCCGTGGCACACGAACGGGCTTGGCAAAAAGGAAGAAGGAGAAGAGGCAGCAGTTGAAGAAAGGTGAAAGAATTGGAGGAAAACCCTCTCCCTTCCCCCTATTTAATGCGGATAGGCGTGCGGTGGGACGCGTCCTGACTGATGGGACGCACCCTACCCAACGAAATGTCGCCTGGTTAATGGGATGTGGCCTGGGCAGGGCCCACCACTACCGCAACCTGGGCGTAGGAAACAAGGCGCAACCGCACGCAAACAACCCTTCGCCTTCCTAGGTAGGGTTTGGAAGGGCCCACCAACAGGATCTCCAACGAGGAGAGACCAACGGGTCACCTGAGTCGATCGGACGGCTCAGGCGGCTGTCGAGGGACATGTAAGGAGTAGTGGGATGCCCCATGTGGGCTATGCCGACTCCGTCACGAATGACGGGCCCGGGTTCCATTCAGACATATCCGATAAAGAGCTCCCCGAACTCGTCACTCGAGCCATCGAGGTAACTTTACCAAAAACCCCCTTTTTGTTCTCTGGTGCATGATCATTCATTCATTTATTTTCATGCATGCATTCATACATTCATCCCATACATCCAAACATTGCATATGCAATTGTTGCATCACAACGCTTCGCGTTGCGTCATGAAGCGGTAGTCGCCTCATTCGATATGAGAGACAACCGACCGGGGTTCGAAGACTGGCCCGCGAAGGGCTCGAGGCCGCCTCGCATCAAACAGAGCTAGGGGAGAAAATGCAGATGAGCCCCAGCGGCCCTCGCCCAATCCGCTCCGAAGCGGACACGGTCATCTCGACCTTCTCATTCGATCCTAACCTCGAGCCATGCCCACAAAATCTCCATCGAGGGGAGGCCAGCGGGCCACCTAAGTCGGTCTCTGGAACGGCTCAGGCATCTGCTAGGAGGCGGGTTAAGGAGCAGTGGAATGCCACATGAGGGCTATGCCGACCCCGTTATGAACGACGGACCTAGATTCCACTTGAACATACCCGTTATTGAGCTCACCGAGCGCGTCGCTCGAGCCATCGAGGCAAGCGACGTTAGCTCAATCCCTCCGGTTGCAGAAACCACGGACGGGGTGACGCACGAAACTAGACCGACCCATCAGCTGCGCCCAACGCTTCGGTTGGCACCCGACACTTCGGGTTGGTGACTCTTCCTCGCCCGACCCCTTGGTTGGGTTGGCAACTCCATCTCGCCTGATCCCTCGGTCGCGCCCGACGCCTAGGTTGGCGCTCCGTCTTGTTCGACGGCAACCCACCATCTTGCACTCACCGGGTGCTCTCGTAAAACGAGTATAAACAGCCCATTCACGACTTCACAGAAGTCCTAAAAGGGCTCGGGGGCTCCTGTCAGGTTCTTAAACCTGGGGTCCCTAATGGACCCGCTTTCCTGCAAAAACTCGGCCCAGCAGACGACATAGCGACAACGCGCGCCTCCCGGGCCAGCCCAGTTACCTAACGACCGGCCGGGGAACGATTCGGTCTCCGACCGAAAGGCCTGGCCAAGGAGGGGACACAGTCCAACTCCGACCTGCTTCTTCGGACCGGGGATACGTCGGATCTCCGCCCGTGATTCTTCCCCGACCGACACGGTCGTAGCCAACTGGGAACGACCGACCTGGGGAACGATCTGGTCTCCGACCGGAAGGCTTGACCAAGGAGGGGACATGATCCAACTCCGACCTCCTTTTTCGACCGGGAATACACCGAACCTCTGCTTGCAGTTCTTCTCCGACCAACACGGTCGGAACCGACCGGGGACGCTCGGTCGGTAAGGGCCCGGGGATCAGGTAGAGCAGATAAGGTAAGACGCTCAAGTCAACCGCAATACCGAGGATCGTACCCTACCATACCCTGCACACATGTAGGGTAGTACCACCAGGCCATGCCAGACAGGTACTATGCAATCTTCCAGGCGTGTCAGAAACCAAACAGTGTTGTGAGCGCCGACATTTGATTTACAGTATTGTAGGCGCCGACATTTACCGTACCAGACGAATACGATAAAACCTGCTAGACGCATATGGGCATGAACAGTATTGTGGACGTCGACAATCGTCTCATACTCGATGACGTGAGCAACAAGACTAGGTAGCACATGGACACACTCTCTCTCTTTCTCTATGCTTATAAGGCCATCCCTTCACCTATAAAAGGGATGCGCTCTCTTCCAACAGAGACGGTCGTTCAAACTCTCTCTCTGGTTGGCTCTAGACAATCTGAACATTCGAATAGCTCCACAGCTCTAAAACTCTAAAGCTACACAGAGTACACGCTTCAATACTTAGCGCACGTTAGAGCCCCCGTCACTCTCAGCCCTTCGGTTCAGAGTCCGACCGGGCCTTTAACACCCCCTTCTTATTTCTACTCGTTTGTAACCTCACATGAAACTTTGAGCACCTGGGCTCAGGAATAAAGTCACCGACCGACCGAAACTGGATGTAGGGCATGTTGCCTGAACCAGTATAAATCCTGTGTCATTGAGTGTTAGACCATATCCGATCACAACGCACGGCAAAACTACAAATATTTACTTGTTGGTCACTTTTCGCACCGATAAGTAGAATCACACTCTTGTTATGTAAATATACAAATATTCTTTTCTTTGACCAGGTAATGAAGTTTGCCATGATGAATGTACAATAATTCAATATTATAGCTAATGTACTGTAGATGTTAGCTGGTGGTCATGAAGTTAACCCTCGATGGAACCCCGACTACTGTAATCTGCGAAAGAGACATAGCCCCTTTGTCATAAATAGAGTGAACTACTCGTTTTCTAAGAAACCAACAAATTTTAAATTTAACTAAATTTATAAAAAAAAAATTAATTCCAAAAAAATTATAAAAAATAGTATCAGAATTATGTTTTAAAAAAGTTTTTATTAATAAAATACATCAAATAAAACCCCGGCGGCCCGGTCCCCTTCTACCCGCCGCCATAATAAACCCTAACACACAACACAAGTGCGCTGCCCGAACCACACAGCCCACGCCGCCGCCGGCCGCCCGCCATGGTGAAGGCTTACCTCCGCTACGAGCCGGCCCTCACCTTCGGTGTGATTGCGTCGCCGGAGTCAAACGTCGCCTACGACCCCTCCGGCCGCCGCCTCCTCGCCGCCGCCCTCGACCGCCTCGCCGCCTGGGACCTCAAGCGTGGTCTCCCCTTTGTCTCCTTCGCACCTTCCTCCATCTCCCTCTCGCTTGCCGTCTCCTGCATCGCTTCCTCCCCCTCCGCCGCCGTCTCCTCTTCGGTACCCCGGAACCCCCTCCGGCTCTCCCTGCCTTCAGTTCTCTTCGAATTTGGCTGGCTGGTTCCCGCGTTTGAATTTGGCTCAATTTCGTGCGTTGGTGTTATTGTTTGGTATAGATTGCGAGCGGGCACGCGGATGGGAGCGTCAGGCTGTGGGACGCGGAAACAGGTGCCTGCGAGGCAACCCTCCACGGCCACCGCTCCGCTGCCTCCGCCCTCCGCTTCGGCCCCTCTGGCGCCGTCCTCGCTTCTGGCAGCAAGGACTGCGATGTCATCCTCTGGGACGTTGTTGCACAGGCTGGGCTCTTCCGTTTGCGTGGCCACCGTGATCAGGTACATTGCTGCTTCACATGTCTCTGAGTCTGTTTGATTGGTTAGCAAAGCTTAGCAGTGCTAATTGAGAGGATTACAATGTGCAGGTCACCGATTTGGTGTTTCTCGATTCTGGTAAGAAGCTGGTGAGCTGCTCCAAGGACAAGTTTATCAGGGTTTGGGACCTTGAAACACAGCACTGTCTCCAAATCGTTGGTGGCCACCGCAGTGAGATTTGGTCAATGGATGTGGATCCTAGCGAGAGATTTTTAGTGTCTGGGTCTGCTGATCCAGAGCTGCAGGTGTTTAGAATCCGACAATCAGTGGAGGAGGGTGAGGATTGGAGCAAGTGGGATGTGCTCAAGCTATTTGGTGAGATTCTACGGCAGAGCAAGGAACGAGTGGCAAATGTTAGGTTTAATAGAGACGGTAGTCTTGTGGTATGCCAGGTGGCTGGGAAGACAGCAGATATTTATAGGGTTCTTGATGAAACAGAGGCTGCACGGAAGGCCAAAAGGCGGGTGAACAGAAAGAAGGAGAAAGCATCTGCGAAATCCATGATTGCCAAAGAGAATGGCACTATCATTGATCCTTTACCAGCTCAAAACTTACAAAATCCCACTATTATCGTCACCGATGTATTTAAGCTATTTCAAGTTTTACGGGCAAGCAAAAAAATATGCTCGATTGCATTCTCTCCAAGTAATCCTCCAAGAGGATGCCTTGCCACTTTGTCTCTATCACTCAACAATAACATGCTTGAGACGTATTCAGTGGATAGTGAGAAGGTATCGAAGATGTACTCGGTTGAGATGCATGGACACCGTTCTGACATCAGGAGTGTCTCCCTTAATTCGGAGGACAACCTTCTGATGTCAACTAGCCACAATGCTGTCAAGATATGGAATCCTAGTACAGGGGAATGCCTTCGGACCATTGACTCTGGATATGGGTTGTGCAGTGCTTTCGTCGGAAGTCGGTTTGCTCTTGTTGGTACACAAAGTGGTACTTTGGAGATTGTGGATATTGCTAGTGGGAGCTTAACTGAGGCCATAGAAGCTCATGCTGGCTCCATACGATCAATTGTACCTATTCCAGATGTAGATGGAACTGTTGGTGCGCGAGGCTTTGTCACTGGAAGTGCTGATCATGATGTCAAGTTCTGGGAATACCAATTGGTGCAGAAGTCTGATAATGTGAGCCTCCTGTGTATTCCACGTAGAATGCGTCAAGTAATGTTGTGCATCAGTTCCTGTTTTCCTAGTTACTTATCCACATATCAGTTCCATGAAAAAAAAATACCATTTTTATATTGAATGATGATGATTTTCTTATATGACTATCTTCTGTATTGTTTTTTTTTTCACCTGAAAAATTGTTGCTCCATCCATCAACTCAATTGGATGTTATATTAAGTGCTTGAATAACAGTTCAAGGTCAAAATAATTTTGTGTGTCACTGTTGATGTAGTACCTTTTTATGATCAAATGACTTGTTCATCTCTGTATCCATTTCAAAGATTCAGTCATGTGGCTATTATTTATTTCTGGAGTTCTTTGTATAATCCCAACAACTCTACTAAGCAGCATATTACAACGACAACAACAACAACATAACCTTTCAGTCCCAAGCAAGTTGGGTAGGCTAGAGTTGAAACCCACCAGGAGCCCCAAGTCACGGTTCAGGCACTTCAATAGCTGCTTTCTAAGTACTCATATTCAAACATAGATCTCTAGGTATATTCTAAGCTTTCAAATCTATTTTTATTGTCTCCCTCCATGTCAATTTCGGTCTTCCTCTACCTCTCCTCATATTATTAGCTTGGCTTAGGACTCCATATTGCACTGGTGCCTCTGGAGGTCTCATTTGGACATGGCCAAACCACCTCAACCGATGTTGGACAAGCTTTTCTTCAATTGGTGCTACCTCTAGGCGATCACGTATATCATCGTTCCGAACTCGGTCCATTCTTGTGTGACCGTAAATCCATCGCAACATACGTATTTCTGTAACACTCAGTTGTTGAACATGTCGAATCTATGTAGGCCAACATTCTGCTTCATACAACATAGCCGGTCTAATCACCGTTCTATAGAACTTGCCTTTTAGCTTTTGTGGTACCTTCTTGTCACAGAGAATGCCAGAAGCTTGTCGTCACTTGATCCACCTTGCTTTGATTCTATGGCTAACGTCCGCATCAATATCTCCATCCCTCTGTAGCATCGATCCCATATACCGAAAGGTATCCTTCTTAGGCACTACTTGACCTTCTAAACTCACATCTCCCTCCTTCTGTACAACTCTGTCAAAGTCGCATCTTATGTATTCGGTTTTAGTTCTGCTCAATCTAAAACCTTTAGACTCAAGAGTCTGCCGCCATAACTCTAGTTTCCTATTTACTCCCGCCTGGCTTTCGTCCACTAACACTGCATCGTCAGCGAACAACATACGCCAAGGGATATCCCCTTGTATGTTCCTGGTAACCTCATCCATTACCAAGGCAAAGAGATATGGGCTTAAGGCCGACCCTTGATGAAGTCCAATTTTAATCGGGAAGTAATCTGTGTTACCATCGTTTGTTCGAACACTAGTCACAACATTGTTGTACATGTCCTTGATGAGGGTCACGTACTTTGATGGGACTTTATGTTTGTCCAAAGACCACCACATAACATTTCTTGGTATCTTGTCATAAGCCTTCTCCAAGTCAATGAAAACCAAGTGGAGGTCCTTCTTCCGCTCTCTAAACCGCTCCATAACATGTCTTATTAAGAAGATTGCTTCTGTGGTTGACCTTCCGGGCACGAAACCAAATTAGTTTGTTGATATCTGCGTCGTTCCTCGCAGGCGCTATTCGATGACTCTCTCCCATAACTTCATAGTGTGGCTCATCAACTTAATTCTCCGATAATTAGTACAACTTTGGATATCTCCCTTATTCTTGTAGATTGGTACCAATATGCATTTTCTCCACTCCTCAGGCATCTTGTTCGATCAAAAGATGTTTTCTTTTGGGTTTCATCTTCATTAAAGTGGCTAAGTTTTTACATTGGCTCGCCGCGCCTGACACAACCATCCTCCTTTACCAGGGCTTGGGACCTGCTATGTTGGGACACCAAAGGCGCCCCACCATAGGCGGAGTTCACTAAGCAGCTTATTGATTTCTTAATTTTGTTACAGGACTCTAAGCAGCTGACTGTAACTAATGTGAGGACCTTGAAAATGACCGAAGACGTCCTTGCTGTCTCGATCAGTCCCGATGGAAAGCACATTGCTGTTGCTCTCTTGGATTGCCATGTCAAGGTTGCTCTCTAAATCATTTCTACTCACGGAACTTCTCCTTTTATATGGGGTTTTATGTAACTGGAAATTTGGAGTATCATTTATGTGTTTAGAATATTTATATGTATTTAGATTATAGTTTTTGGAGAGATGGTATGGGATTGGTGAACCTGAACCCCTGGTCCATATGATTGGATTGTTTATGTAATCTAGACTAGATATTGTTATTATAGCAAGACAAAAAATCTCGCTGATGTATGCCTGTGCTTTTCTGTCTACCATTATAATATTTCTAAAGTGCCATCTGCATGTTTGCATTAGGTGCTTATTTGCTTAGAAAAAAAAGAAGTGTCAATATTTATTGTCTGCAACAACAACAACAACAACAACAACAACCTTTCAGTCCCAAGCAAGTTGGGGTAGGCTAGAGTTGAAACCCACCAAGAGCCCCAAGTCATGGTTCAGGCACTTCAATAGCTGCTTTCCAAGTACTCCTATTCAAACATAGATCTCTAGGTATATCCCAAGCCTTCAAATATCTTTTTATTGTCTCCCCCCATGTCAATTTCGGTCTTCCTCTATCTCTCCTCATATTATTAGCTTGGCTTAGGACTCCACAATGCACTGGTGCCTCTGGAGGTCTCCTTTGGACATGGCCAAACCACCTCAACCGATGTTGGACAAGCTTTTCTTCAATTGGTGCTACCTCTAGGCGATCACGTATGTCATCGTTCCGAACTCAGTCCATTCTTGTGTGACCGCAAATCCATCGCAACATACGCATTTCTGCAACACTCAGTTGTTGAACATGTCGAATCTTTGTAGGCCAACATTCTGCTCCATACAACATAGCCGGTCTAATCGTCGTTCTATAGAACTTGCCTTTTAGCTTTTGTGGTACCCTCTTGTCACGGAGAATGCCAGAAGCTTGTCGCCACTTGATCCACCCTGTTTTGATTATATGGCTATCGTCTGCATCAATATCTCTATCCCTTTGTAGCATCGGTCCCAGATACCGAAAGGTATCCTTCTTATGCACTACTTGACCTTTCAAACTCACATCTCCCTCCTGTACAACTCCGCCAAAGTCGCATATCATGTATTCGGTTTTAGTTCTGCTCAATCTAAAACCTTTAGACTCCGTCATAACTCTAGTTTCCTATTTACTCCCGCCTGGCTTTCGTCCACTAACACTACTCAATATTTATTGTCTGCGCATTTGTTAAATTGGTTCTTAGTGTGTCTGCAGTGAGTCAGTGACTGAAGTGATTGTTGACACATGAAAATCATCATTTGCCCTTCTCTAGTTCTCTTGAAAATGTAAAATCCAAGAGATGTCACTCTGGGTTTCACTTTCTATGCTAAGTTTGGTTGCTACTTAGGTAATTACTTCTGTTATTTAGTAATAACATTGTTCTGATCAAAACCATGAACCTTGTGGACAACATCAGCATTTCACATAGAAATCTCATCGTGATTTTCTTGAGTTACAAAACTACATTTCGGAAAGTGGAAACCATTAGGAATAAAAAGTTGCTTCAATCTATAATTACCTCTTGTTTCTTTTTCTTGCCTCAAACATTCTTATGTTTATACAGGTCTACCACATGGACACACTGAAACCTTCTCTAAACCTTTATGGGCACAAACTTCCAGTTCTCTGTATGGACATATCATCTGATGGGGCTTTGCTAGTTACTGGCTCTGCGGACAAAAATTTGAAGATTTGGGGTATGGATTTCGGGGACTGCCACAGATCTATATTTGCTCATTCAGACAGGTATGATATTGCTTTTTAATTGTTGTTGTTTTTTTTGTTTTGATTATAGGCAGAACCTTATATAATTTCTTGGATTTTTCACTTTGCAGCGTGATGGATGTTAAGTTTGTGTATAGAACTCATTATATGTTCAGTGTGGGGAAAGATCGCACTGTGAAGTACTGGGATGCTGATAAATTTGAGTTGTTGTTAACACTTGAAGGACATCATGCTGAAGTTTGGTGCCTCACAATCAGCAGTCGTGGTGATTTTATTGTAACAGGTTCGCATGATCGCTCCATTCGGCGTTGGGATCGTACTGAAGAACAACTGTTCATTGAGGTATTTTGTGATTATAGAGGGTTGAGATGAAATTTCTTTTTGAGTAGCCTCAGAACATATTCTAGCAGTTTCTTCAAGCTTCTTAGAGATTGCTCTTTTTCACCCCTAAATCTCCAATATACCCCAGGAAGAGAAGGAGAAAAGATTGGAAGAAACCTTTGAGGCTGATTTAGAAAATGATGAGTATAGATATGGGCAGAAAGATGATGCCCCTGATGAAGGTTCTGTGGGTGTTCCTGGTAGGAAAACAGAAGAGACAGTAACTTCTGCTGATGCAATCATGGATGCACTTGACACTGCTGAGGAGGAACTAAAACGCATTAATCAGCATAAAATGGTACACTCATATATTACACCTTGTTCCACCCATAAATAATGGAACATTTTCTTGATCTTCATGTTTCACAATTTTCAGGAAGAGCAAATTAATGCGAAGGCAGCTAAATTTCAACCTAATGTTATAATGCAAGGGCATTCACCTTCAGATTATGTTCTGAATGTAGTTTCAAGCATCCGTCCAAATGATTTGGAGCAGGCCCTCCTGGTATGCGTTTTCTGTTCTTTGGTGATAGACTGCTTAACAGTGTAATTCCACTTGCCAAAATTTCTTATGAGTTTATGTTAGAAAAACAGTGTTTGTGTCAGATACTGGTTCACGGCAAACTAAACTGTGAACTTGTTACCAGCTCTTTTCTCCCTGTTTGTCTGTATATTTGAAATTAACTTCGTATGGTTAGTTTTACTAATAGAAAGTTTGTGAGTCATTTTTCAATTCAATTCCTTCTTTAGTTAAAAACATCAATTCCTCATTTCCTTATCCTATGTTCCGTTCCTATCTTCCATTGGCTTCAAATTTGAGATCATAGTAATAGTGCTTATTATTACCTGTGATTAATCATAAATTTATTTCTAGCAATTATCATTATACATACATATGAAGGGCGGGCCTGGTGCAAGCGGTAGAGTCTTACCGCCTGTGACCGGAAGGTCCTGGGTTCGAGTCGCAGTCTCCTCGCATTGCATAGGCGAGGGTAAGGCTTGCCACTGACACCCTTCCCCAGACCCCGCACAGAGCGGGAGCTCTCTGCACTGGGTACGCCCTTTATCATTATACATGCATATATATTTTTCAAAAAAAATATCTTTGGACCAGGCATTGCCATTCTCGGATGCACTAAAGCTCATGTCATACTTGAAGGAGTGGTCTCTGGTTCCTTCAAAGGTAAAAGAATGCATTGATATATAATCGTGTTTGCTATTATGCCAATAATTACAGTAATGTCAATAGCATTGTCTGCTAGATTTCTCAATTTCTGCTCACATCGAATACTTCTGGCTAGTTTTGTCATTGTTGATCGTGATGTTGTTGCCTTTTTATGTTAAAGATTGATGTCTGCAAAAATATATCTTTCTTGTCCTTTGAAGTACCACCTTCCCAGTTTGTTCCACATTATATTGCATATTTCTGCTGTCTTGATTGGTGGTTTCTAGTCTTTGAATACTGAACATAGACACTATTGTGAGTTTTTGTGGTGTGCAATGGTTATGTTTACACAGGTCTCTCGAGATACAAACATAATTGTTTCTCTACTTGTACCTCCTACAATCAGCAAATACGGATGTTACTAGCACATGTATTTTATAGTTTTATTTCCTTTGGAAAAACCATGTTGATCAATTGTGTTTCATATGCTTCACTGTCACAATCACAACTCCAACATTTTGATTTCCTTCATTTTCCTGAAGCACCACATGCAACATCCTGATTTCTGGTATATCCTTGCAGGTTGAGCTTGTTTGTAGGGTTTGCTTAGTGCTCCTTCAGACACATCATAATCAATTAACTGCTACCCCAGCTGCAAGATCGTTGTTGACAGAACTGAAGGATATTCTTTACTGTAGAGTAAAGGTAATTTAGCTTTTCTTGAAATTTAAAAAGCAGCTTTGCAACATTCTGATCACCATCTTACCTTTGCCCCCAGGAATGCAAGGATACTATAGGCTTCAACCTCGCCGCAATGGATCATATAAAAGTACGGTGTCTCTTTTTCTCCCTGAAATTTTGAGCTGCTAGATATTTTACTTATAAGTTTAGCTGATATATGTTATGTGCCCATGTTTTAGGAATTGTTGGCGATGAGATCAGATGCACCTTTCCGTGATGCCAAGGCGAAACTCATGGAAATCAAGCAGGAGCTGTCGAAGCGGTCAAGTAGGCTCGATGGGGATGAAAAAAGGAAAAAGAAGAGAAAGAAAGCGTCCGCAGAAAGCTGAGCCAACAATCAAAGAATGTTGTTTTGTTGTGCTCTCTAGTTTTGTAACTACATGGACGTGCCCATTTCCTTGGTTCACGAGCACGCAGAATTTTTGATAGATAAGTGTAATCAGAAAGTGCGTCGACATAAAGTGAGAGTAGCATGGTCCTTCACATTCAGTTTAGTCCTATACCTTACAGAAGGTCCATCTAATTATTCAAACTTTCTAGATGCCCATAGAGGTTCGTCTTGCGTATATCTGATGAAATCGTGGATCGCATGTGATATTGTGAGTCTGTGACTGACAAATGAGGGATACCTTCTCTTGTATTTCATTGGAGTTTGCCGCCGTCTCAGTATTCAATCCCTGCGGAGCAATAACAAGGTGGAAAGGAGTGGGCGACAAGCCGACAAGGCGAAAAGGGTATACTATTTGCAATGCGGACTGGTCGTTCATTGATACACTACTGGGCCAAGTACTATTTATAGAAAAAATATATTAACACCCCTAACATGAAACGAAATCACCAAATACATCATGAAATATAATTTTATACTACATTGATCTCTATATCCAATCGTGTTGAAGCCTCCTGTCGTCCCGCGTCTGATTTTAAACCGGCGATTTGAATCCCTCCTGTAGTCCTGCGTCGGATTTTCCTTAGCTTATGGTGATTCAATGACATGATCAGCGCATCAAGCAATTGGAAATATAATAACAGCGATCAATCAATAAATCAAGCAATTCATTTTTAATCTTCTACGTCTCTCGATCACATTCAGGCACTCAATTTGAAACAATCGCTAAACACGCCTTCCTTCGCCATTATTCATTCAAATCGTTTATGTCCGGGCTAACCCGTTGACCGTTGTCAGTTTTTTTGTCCGCACCTGTACGATTGCCTGGTGGCAAGCCATATCTACTTAAGGCACTCCCCGTGTCGAAACAATTTGCTAATTTTCATAGATATAACTATATAAGAATTCTTCTAGAAACGAACTATATCACACAATGCATTTCGTTTTTCATAGACATAACTATATAAGAATTCTTCTAGAAACGAAGTATATCACACAATGCATTTCGTTTGCGTGAGCCCTCAGCAAAATCCAACGAATCTAAGCTCTCCTTTATGCGATGGGGAGCGCACGCAGTATAAAACCTCCCCACGAAAACCTTGAGAAAAGGACCCCACGTTAAAAGACACCCCAAAGCGCGGAGGTGCATACAACGAACATTTCAGACAAATGGTAGAAATGACCATCTTTGATCATCTCAAATCCATACAACGAACATTTCAGACAAATGACCATCTTTGATCATCTCAAATTAACACAAACCATGGCACCAGCCACCAGGCAAGCATGCAAACATATTAACTTAATTGTATATAGGTACAGCGAATCCCCGTGTCTTGCACATAACATTAATATATATAATAAGCATATATAACGAAGGAAAGTACTCAGATGCGTCACAGGAGGACTGCTAATCTAATTATACAAGTCATCTTCGTCAGCTGCTGCTGCAGCTGATGCAAAGGGATCAGCCGCACCAGCAGAGCCTGCAGCTGCCGTCGGTTGGTCGGGGAACCGGAACTCGCTGCCAAACCCGCGAGACTGCTGGAGTGTCTGGGCGAAGGCCTGGTACTTGCGGATGTCAGCGTCACTAACACTGCGGCGGGCGAACTTCATGGACTCCTCGAAGTGAGCAGCCTTGATCTCAGCAATGTCGTCTACCTCGTCTTCCTCCATGGCCTCAGGGTTGTCCTTCCTGCGCCTCTCCCTCTCGATATCCTGAAATCAAATGTCACGGTTAGCAAACAAGCATATCACTCTGCATAACCAATGCTGCAAAACAAATTCCGAGCAAAGGGATTATTACCTTCTCGATGTTCTCCCTGATGGCATACTTGCACGCACGCTGGCAGATCTCAGTGATATCTGCACCACTGAAACCCTGGGTGTATTTGGCGAGAGCATTCAAGTCAACATCCTTAGCCACAGGAGACTTCCTGAGGCAGGCTTTGAAGATCTGAAGCCTTGATTGCTCATCGGGTAGAGGAATGTAGATAAGCTGATCCAGACGCCCTGGCCTCAGCAGGGCAGGGTCAATGATATCTGGTCTGTTAGTTGCACCGATGATGAAAACAGTCTTCTTGGCATTCATGCCATCCATCTCAGTAAGCAGCTGGTTCAACACCCTATCAGCAGCACCGCCTGCGTCACCAACACTGCTTCCTCTCTGAAATTCAAAATAATAATTGTCAGTTACGATTCATTTGCAGGTTGTACTAGTGTGTGAGCACATGAGCATAAACGAGAGGCTATACCTGAGTAGCAATGGAATCAAGCTCATCGAAGAAGAGGACACATGGAGCAGACTGCCTAGCCTTATCAAAAATCTCACGGACATTAGCCTCGCTCTCACCAAACCACATGGTAAGCAGTTCAGGACCCTTCACACTAATGAAGTTAGCCTGGCATTCATTAGCAATTGCCTTGGCCAACAAAGTCTTGCCACAGCCAGGAGGGCCATAAAACAAAACACCCTTTGAAGGAGACATGCCAAACTTTTCAAATTTCTCGGGATGCTCCACAGGATATTGAACAGTCTGCAAGAATGACAACTAAGAAACAGCGATTTAACAGCAGAACAAATATATGAAACCAAAATACCTCCTGTAGCTCCCTCTTGACGTTTTCCAGACCACCAATATCTTCCCAAGAGACATTTGGAACTTCAACAACCTGGAAAAAAGAAGTTCAAGGTTAGCTTCTGGAACAAGTAGAAATTTACCACAACATGCAGAAGAGGTTAGTACGACAGATACTCACAGTTTCACGCAGAGCAGATGGGTTGCTTGTCCCAAGTGCAGTCTTGAAATGGTCATTTGTGACAGCCATAGAGTTCAATATCTCAGCATCTATGGTCTCATCCTCAAGATCTATAATATCCATCTTCTCACGGATGCAATGAAGAGCAGCTTCGGTACAAAGGGCTGCAAGATCAGAACCAACATAACCATGGGTATCCTTCGCAATGAGCTCCAAGTCAACCTGCAACAGTATTGTATTGTAGTTGAGAATTCGAGATCGGTTTCAAATATAGAACTGAATAAATAACATAGAAAACTAATATTCACATCAATACGAGTATGAGTGAAGGTCACTTACATTTTCAGCCAACTTCATGTTTTTGGTGTGAATCCGGAGAACCTCAAGGCGTCCAACTTCATCTGGAACACCAATATCAATCTCACGATCAAACCTACCAAACCTTCTAAGAGCAGGATCGATACTGTTTGGACGGTTTGTGGCACCCATGACAATAACATGTGCACGAGACTTAAGACCATCCATAAGTGTCAACAGCTGTGAAACAATACGCCTTTCAACTTCTCCATGGGTCTTTTCTCTCTTAGGAGCTATGGAATCTATCTCATCAATAAAAATGATGGAAGGTGCATTTTTTTCAGCTTCTTCAAATGCCTTTCTTAGATTGCTTTCACTTTCTCCTGCTAGCTTTGACATGATTTCTGGTCCATTGATCAAAAAGAAGAAAGCACCTGTCTCATTAGCTACAGCTCTAGCAATAAGGGTCTTGCCAGATCCAGGAGGCCCAAACAGCAATATGCCCTTTGGTGGCTTCACACCAATAGACTTGAAAAGCTGGGGATGACGCAGCGGAAGTTCAACCAGTTCTCTAATTTGGGCCATCTGCTTTCTAACTCCACCAACATCATCATAGCCAACCTCATCAAGTCTTTCCTCATCCTCCCTCTTAATAGGCTCACCCTCACAGAATATTTCTGTATCTGGTGCAACGATACAATACTCTGGAGGATCAGTCTCTATGACTTTGAATTCTACACTTCTCATGCCACCCCTGACTAGGAAAAGGTCTCCTTTCCTCAAAGGACGATAGGCTTCAAGGAAGTATGCTGAAAAGTTGAAGATAAAGTATTTAGCAAAAAGAAAATGAAACTGACTACAGAAGAAGAAAAGAAAACACATTAAAGCAGACTAGCAAAACGAATTGTAGGTTGCCCAGTAGTCTATCATCTACAGATGGTTAGATATCTATCAAGGTATCGCATACTCCATTTACCAACGATGCAATAATATAGCCCAGTAAGCAGAATAAATGATGATAGTTCAGAGATGCAACCAAATCATGGAAACTAGTACTAACACCTGGACAACTCTTGAGCTTGTTTAGTACCACAGATACCATCTTTTTTTTTTGTGAAACCCACAGATACCATATTTCAACACACATAAAGCTATAATAAATAAATAGTTACAATTAAATGTAAATCTAAAGTAAATTTTGTGTATTTATCTGTCAAAATAAGTGCTTAAGAGAACAAGGAGGTGATAAAGAAATCTCACGTTTCAGAAAGGCATCAAATAAGTTGCCAGTGATGCCTTCAATGGTGTCATCAATTGGAAGTGTGTGCACACGCTTCCCGTATTTGACATCTGGGCATTGATGAACAGATACCACGTCTCCAAGCCGCACCCTCAAGTTCGTCCTGACAACCTTGTTCATCCGGACCTTTGGCTCCTCACATGTGTCATCTGCAAGCACAATGCAGATAGTGTCCTTTCTCTTCTTACCCTGCAATGAAGTTACCCAGAACATCAGCAGACAAGAATCAAGTGGTAGTGACCACATATTATCTCATACCAGTCTCAAATTCAAAGTATAGGGGAAATTAAAGAGCATCATCCATAATGTGCAAGTAATGTAGCTATAACAAGCAATTCCATTAACCTCACAGCATCATCATAGAAAAAGCCTGCCTCATTATGCAGTACATGTACAGCAGCATGGTAACAGAACCAAAATAATTTATGTTACAGGTTCAAAACTTAAAATTTCCGAACAATGGAAACTACAAACAATGTAACATGTCCAAAAGTACAGTGGCATACCTAGCTGCATATAGATTGGTTAGGATAAAAGCACAGATTTATGCGCTACCACACAATTTAACTTGGTCATGAGGAAAGCACAGATTTATGCACTATCACACAATTACAGCCCTACAGGGTCGGGAACCCTACCATGTTAAATTCTCACAACAGCTATGAACACAGGACTAAAACAAACCAGGAACAGACTATTACCAAAGCCATGTACTGCGATTCTCATCAGTCATCACAAATCTACCCTTCAACCAATATAGAAAACTACAACACGGTCAAACTTTCAAAACGTAACCGACTAATAATATTAAATATCTCACCAAGCATTTAGTTTCCCCAAATCTATGACTAAGATTACACAATAACAGCGACAAAGGTCACAGCTTTCACAACGGAGTTGTAATCCACACAGTAAACAATCGCCACAACCAAGACCCCGTAATAATCTTATCGAAACATAAGAGTTGGCGAGGTAAAAAGCTCATCCGTACCTTGAGCAGGACAGTGTCGCCGCGGAAGAGCTGGAGCCTCTCCATGGTGTCCGGGTGCAGAGCGACGACGGAGTTGTCATCATTGGTGGCCTCGTCGACCACCAGCCGGTTCGGCGATTTCTTCCTCTCGAGGATCGCCGTCGAGTAATCCTTCTTCCCCTTCCTGCTCCACACCCCACCACAGTGTCAATCAAAAAAATTCACCAATAAAATCCCCCCAAAACCCTCTTCTCGCACCACCAACAACAGATCTAAGCCCTAGGCGCGAGCGGCCAGATCAGAGCGGGTACTCACGGATCCGAGGAAGACGGCTCGCCTTGGCTCGCCATGGCGGTCGAATTCGAGTTGGCGGTTGGTGTTGTTCGCAAGACGGGCGAGACGGCGACAGATATTTGCGGGGTGTTCGTTCGGGTTCGGGGGCCGAAGTGAAGATGAAGAGGAGGGGGGGATAGGCTCGCCTTTATAGCTTCTTTCTTGGAGCAGGGGTTCGGGACTTCTCTATGTGTCGGGCTCGGTTTCTCTATGACGTGCGGGGTCCGAGCGTCCGTGGTCCCACGTGACAGTGGAATTCGGGTTAGAGCCTTCCGAGAGGGGAGGTCGGGCCCGTGGGCCGTGGCTGACTTGGAGACTGCGGTCCATGGATTTATGGGGCGGACGGGCCCACATGGCAGTTTCTGGAGGATGTGTTGTTGTTCGTTGATGGTCGATGGAGCAGCGATATTGGGCTGTTTACCTTCGTTGGTAAGTTTGGTATATCTTGGTGATCCTACCTACTACTGAAAGAAACCCTGTGATGTAAAGCAACAGACTTTACATAGATGCAGGAGCAGTAGTGTTAGATCCGATGCACATGGTCACATGCAGCTTCAGCAAAATTTGTAGACATTCGTGAATTGTAATGCCAAGTTCCTGTTTTCGTAATCAGGTTAGGGCAGACCACGTCGAAGTGTCGAACGTCGAAAAATAAAGAATGACAAGCACGCATGTATTCTGTCAGTTTACATGAACTTTAAGTATCTTTTAACATGCAAAACTTGCGCAGCTACTTTGTTGTTAGATTAGAATGCCCTAGAAAAAGGTAAAGGAAAAGAAAAACAATTCGTCATCAGTGACCAATAGTTGCGACATCAGAGGATATTCAATACCCGAAGGTTTTCCACAATTATAACAGAATGAAAAAAAAACTCTTTACATGAGAGGTCTTCCATACAGTACCCATATATATGGGCTGGCATGCATTACATGGTACAAGCTTGTATTTTTGTCACTCTTGAATACACACAAGTGCTTTGTCACGATGCCGTTGGCCTAGGCAACCTCTTTGCAATTTCCTGGTACAGGAACACGGTCATGTTAGGAGGATGATCACCACAGATGCAAACTGGTAACTGTATGGCTACAGATTCAAACTTGAAACTGAAAATTTGACATAAGCGAATAATACATGGCTGGTAAAAACAGATGTGGTATTATGTTTAGGGATCACAAATGAATCCGCATTTATATCATAGTGATATACCCAAGTGTCGACGGCTAGCATAATGGTTTCCATGTCCATGGGCTGCTTAGCCCTGTTCGGTTTAGCTTAGAACCCAGGGGAGTGGGAGGGGTTGAGGGGTATTATAAATCCCAAGTCAAAATCTTCCTCAATCCCCTCCAATCCCCCTCAATCCCCATGGTTTAGATGGTTTAGGGATGAAACGAACAAGGCCTAGTGAAGTTTCTCAGGCTGTGCAGATGGCCTAGTCCTGCATGATGGGTGCATTTTTTGTGCCATCGCCCTCCATGTGGTGGCCACAGATCTTGGACCCGGCTGATGGTGTGTGCCATGAAGGCGTTAAAAAGAAGCTGCAGTGGGTGTGTGATTTATTCTACAAGCCGAATGCAGCCAGGCTCATCTGGGACTTCATCCAGAGCTGATGTCTGCCGGAGGACGGGAGGAGCAAGACAGGGCATCTCCACCTGGTCGGACTGCTCCAGCCCCTTGCCACGCCCAGCTTGGTGTGGGCTGACATAGCCATGGACTTTATCAAGGGCTTATCAGTGGTCATCACGATGGTAGACCGCTTCTACAAGTATGCACATTTTCTTCGCTCAGCTGCCCCTACACTACGGTCTCCATCGCGCAGGTCTTCTTCGACAACATAGTGTGGCTACAGGGGTTGCCGTGCTCCATTGTCGGTGACTGTGACCCTGCCTCTGGACAGAGTTGTTCAACCTCATGGGTGTCAAGTTTTGAATCAGCACTGCTTTTCACCCCCCAAACCGATGGCCAACCAGACGTTACATATCGCACATTGGGCATGTACCTGCGTTGCCTTGCTGGTGACCATCCTCAGAGTTGGCTTCAATGGCTTCCTAGGGCACAATATTGCTACCACACATCACTCCGAACGGCGCTGAAGACTACCCATTTAATGTGGTTTATGGTCAAGACCCACCTAAATTGATCTCTTATGATCCAGGACTTGTTTAAGTGCCGTCCTTGGGACAAGCAGTTTTGAGCTCGTGGCATGTTTTTGGTCAAATCCATGACCATCTTGCCCATGCTCAAGAGCTGATGAAGTGCCAATATGACAAGGGCCACTGTGATGTGGAGTTTGCAGTTTGTGATTGGGTGTGGTTCCTTTTGCATCAGCGCATAGCCACAGTCATTACAGACAAATCACCTGCTAAGTTGGCATCTAACTTTTATGGCCCCTCTCGTGTGGAGGAGCATGTCAGGTCTAAGGCATATCACCTCGCTTTGCCACCAAAGGCTCTTATTCATAATGTGTATCATGTGGTCTTTCTTAAGAAATACATTGGTGATCCTCCTCAGGAACACGTGCAGCTTCCTCCCATCAAGCGTGGCCAAGTACTGCCAGTCCCTGCCAAGGTTCTTTGTGCTCGCCTCAACCGTGGCACATGGGAAGTTTCAGTTAAGTGGTTGGTCCAAGTCAAGCTGAGACTACTTGGGAGGACTTGGAAGAATTCAAGGGGCAAATACCCAAACTTTTAGCTCGGGGACAAACTATTTCCAGAGGAGGGAGGATGTGTTGTGCCAGTTGTGGGCGCTTTCCTTGGAAGACAATACCAGAGGCGTTAGAAGAAGGCAGGCAAGTAGAAAACAAGGTTAGAGATAGAGTCGGATTTGAAATTGCTAGGGAATGTCTTGTTGATTAAGTTAGCTAAAGTATAGGAGGTTTGTAAGCTTAAACGGATTGTCATTCGGCCAATTTGGGAGATCAAGCAAGATTAAACCTAAATAACTCAGAGCCTCCAAGGGAGGGTGAGTTTGTTTATCCTTGCCTACCCATTCTCATCTACTACGCACAGAAAACTGAGAAATTCAAGGCGCCAATGCTTTGTTTGCTCAGCCTCATCTTTTTTAAAGTAGAATAACATTAACAGTTGCAGCTAGATTTTCTTATCCTCTTGCATGTTATGTAAAACAAATATTTTATGTACTCAAAGCGTACCTCAAACAGTTGGTTTATATTATCAGCTGTCTTGGCTGACGTCTCAATGAAAAACATATTGTTCTTCTCTGCGTAGTCCTGTGCATCCTGCAACAAGTACACCATATGGTAAAAATCACATAGCAGTCATTAATACAATACCTATCAGTTGGCAATGAGCATATACTCTTACCTGCAAGGATACACTTCGATTATCATGTAGGTCAGCCTTATTCCCAACCAAAACCATTACAATACCAGGACTACCATGCTTCTGAAGTTCCTGCAGAATGGGAAAGAAAAAAAGGAGTGCTGTATTTAATCCTGAAACCAAAAATAGGGTACAAACCATAATAGAATTTCAGACCACTAAGATTGAATATAATCAACAGGTCAACTGCTAAATTGTGTTTTAGGTACCATATCACATCAGTGTTTCAAGCAGAAGCACAGACCGGTAATAGGGAATGGGGAGAAAACCAAGCATAATAACACAGAAGAGTAGAGGGTTGCTGGTAGTTTACCTTTACCCAATACTGTGCTTTGCTAAATGATTCCGGACTCGTTATATCGTAGACAACAATTGCAGCAGCAGCTCCTCTGTAGTAAAGTGGTGCCAAGGCAGCATACCTGAAATTGACGGGCTGTCAATTCTCATGACTTCTTGATTTGGGCAAAAACATGCATGTGCTTGCAAAGAAAGATGGATCAAATGTGCATAGAATACGTGCTGAAAAGTATCCCAAATTAGTTATCTAAAATAAGTACTGGCTTACAACACCAAATTACCTCTCTTGCCCAGCAGTATCCCAAATTTCAAACTTCACTATTGTTGAATCTTCCAATGCCAATGTTTGTGATAAAAAAGATGCACCAACAGTTACCTGTAACCATTTGAGAAGATAAGTTGGGGAATGGAAATGCTGCAACTGAAAGTAAAGTTTCATTCATGGCTCGATCTGATCAAAACAGGAAATCACCTTGGAAGTAGGATCAAACTGACCACGAACAAAGCGAAGAACTATACAGCTTTTCCCAACACCTGAGTCTCCCAGCAATACCAGCTATTACAGGAAAAGGAAAAGGTTGAAAACATTAAACAAAGTCGTTAATCAGGTTTTACTAGATAAATCACAGTGTGTTGATACGCTTGGTAGGGCCACTGATGCAATGAATGCATTAACTTCTATACCAAAAGTGTTCAATTATCCATATATACACTACACTTATGTCCCTGCTTCTACTCCTAAGCTAGAAATAAAGCATAGTAACAAAAAAGAAACACAACCTCAAATTTTAATAGCCACTATAACAAGCAATATATTTTGTGGGGTAGTTGAAATTTTGATTCCTTGGAAATTGTAAAAACCAATACAGCACATAAGGCAGTGTGTTTGGCATATGCTCATGTGAAGAACATACAAAAAGGTTGAATGAGGCACAATGCTTGCATGAGGCACCTTGTGCAAAAAAAAACATCCACCATGAAAACAAAAAAAAGCTGAGTATGTACATATACCGCTTATGGTAGTTAAAATGATGCCCTAACATATTAAGTATACTGAATTCTACATCACAGTCATTGTTAATGAGCAGAAACAGACAAATGACAACCTGCTGAGTATATTAGGTATTGCAATATGCAGATTCACTGGGTAAGATCCCAAAAACCCATGGCAGGGATGAAATGTTAAGCAATTGAATGATATACAGCATCATAGTATCTGAGCATTAAGAGCATACTAGACAAGTTTCAGTACATACACGACGCTTTTATGTGCTTTTAAGCATTTAAAAAATTTTGCGTTCATGACTGCTTTCAAAATTCTTCGCTAGAGCATCTAGGGAAGGTGAGCCTAAATATACAGTTGACATGCTGGTACCACAACCAATGCTAAGCCAAGAGAAGCAACCAAAAGAAGCGAAAGAAAATATGAAATCAACCACCAAAATAACAAAAGGTAAAGAGGGTGGAGTTTGGCTAACCTTAGCTCGCAAGTCCTTTGAATCAGTGGCAGGAGAGTTATCATTGCTGATAGTGTTCAGCCCTCCAGTACTTCTAGCTGAAAATGGGGAAAAACATACTGCGTTAGCTTTATATACCTAGACATTAACTAATTTGACTATCTTCTGCTCGAACTGTATGATCACCAACCACATATCACATTTTCCTACACCTTGTCGTCACATTAAATCCCCAAATTAACTAAAGAAACAACTAAATCCACCACCACAGGCTTTGTGAACACGGTCTTTCTTTTTGGCGGCGATGAGCACGCAACCGCCACTGCCAATCAATCCAATCCAATTAATCTACAAAGCACAGCCCAAAACCCTAAAAACACACCGCGAACTGAGCAAATTCGCGGCTTAAACCACTACACATCAAACCCGCACCAGAACCCGTGCTAAACTTTTAATCTGTCATCTCCGGCCACTAATTGAAGACAAAATACAACGATCCTACACCTGAACCTTCGAATTTTTAATACTCGAGAAAGGAGGTGCAAACCTGGCACGGAGGAGGAGCAACCCATAGCTCACGATGCCCGCCGGCGTCGACGGGGCTAGCGCACCGTGGCACAAGCGCGGCAACCGGCGGGAGGGGGATCGGGCCTTTGCCCTGCCTCCGGCTCCGGGTAGGTCCGCCGCAGTTTTGTCCTTTCTCGTCGGTGGTCTGGACTCTGATGAATCTCGCTGTCGTTGCGATGCACGCGCGACGCGTTGCTGGCTTGCTGCTGCTCGGGGTCGGGGAAAGCCAGGTCGTTGGGGCGACGGGGCGTTGGGCACTCGGGCGTCATGGGTCGGCTTGTCAGTGGACGATCTGAGAGAGGTGCAAAGTTTACCCACAGTGTTTGGGCCGGGCTGTATTGCTAGAATGGGCCTCATGCATTCTGGCGTGATTAGGCCTTTTTGTGATAGTGATGCGCAAGTTGTTTTCCTTTTCTGGAACTATTTTTTCTTCTTTTTTTCCTATAAAAACCGTGTATGATAGATAGATCACTTAACGTAAATACGAGTACCTGTGTAGATTTGGATACCTTAACTTGAGTGGATAGGTAAACAACCTAACTAATCTATGCTACAAATGATATTTTTCTTAATCAGAATTTGTGAAAAAGAAATATCATAACTGAAGAATCCATAGATCGATAGGAAACACAAGAGGTTCACTGTTCTGCGATTTTAGTTGGAACCGAAAGATGAAGAATCAAGATAAGTACGACATCGATGTTTTTGAACTGCTAGACATTTCTCATGTTCTTTGCAACTTGCTACCGGGTGTTCGGGAGGAAATTCTCCTGCACATTCTTTCATATTTGCTTGTTTTCTTTTTCTCTGTTTGAGTGAAGATGCAAATGCAGCGCAAGCTCTGCAACAGGGCAGCACTCCTTTTCCCTTTTGGTCTCTGCGACTGCTGCGCGAAACTGCCTGCAAACTTGATGAAACTTCACTGACCTGGCGAAACTTTCATCTGGATGTACGCATTCGTCTCCATGCCCTCCATTCATTGCTACCCTCGTAGTGGAACTGAACTGAACAAGGCGGCCGTGCAAGCAACTAACCGTACATGTGCGCAAAGCAGCGGAGGTCGATTGCAAAGTTGACCTGCAGGCTGCAGCAGCGCCCCTCCGGCTGTAAAGGCAAAGCGGCTGCATTGTCCGTTGTGTGCTCGTGCAGGAATGTTTCTTCTCTTTCGCTTTCCTTCCAGTGCAGCCAGCCTCGTCTGCCCCCTGCCCTGCGCTGCATTCGGCATGCCTGATGCGTCTGAGGAAATACTCCGTAGAGGACAAGCAAAAGCTGCTCTGAATTTGGGAGCAAGGATGTGACATGCCAAGAGCCCAAAGGGAGGTGGTGGTCCATGCAGGCATGCAGCACAGAGCACACTTTCTCCTTTGCCTTTCCTAAAGGGGCTCCATTTTTACTTTGTTTCAAGAAAAGGAGGGGTAGGTTATTTTATAGGTAGACTTCTTTTCCCCAATCCTGAACTGTTGGGTTCTGAAATCCAGAACTAGAGTCTAGAGTCCAACTGATGATCATGCATCCATGCTTGGTGCTGTACTGTACCTCACTGCTATAGAGTCAAATTAGTAAGATCAGGTTAAAGGTGTTACTGCTAAGAAGTCAAGTTGTTGGTTTCGTGCAAGATTTTGCTGTTCTACACGTATCTAAGGTCTTTGTAGAATTGTAGTTGGTGGTGGTGCCCTCATCAGTGAAACGGATGGTTGGAAATCTCTGGTTCTAGACAGCTATGGCTCTGAGTCTGAACATGCAGGTATCAGTTTGTAGTCTTGCTTAGATATTCTATAGTGTTTCTTTGTGAAACTGTTCGTGAAGACCTTGTGCAAAACTTTGAGCCCACTCCTGAAATACAGTAGGATGCTGAGCTCGACAGTATTGGTTTCTTCCATCAAAGGTCTTGTTTAGATCACCTCCAAATTCCAAGTTTTTTCATTCTCTCTCCATCACATCAATTTTTAGACGCATGCATGGAGCATTAAATGTAGGTAAAAAAAATAACTAATTGCACAGTTTGGTTGTAAATCACGAGACGAATCTTTTGAGCCTAGTTAGTCCATAATCAGACAAAGTTTGTCAAATACAAACGAAACGTGCTACAGTGTCCGGATTGCAAAAATTTGCAATCTAAACCAGGCCAAAGTCAGAATTCAGAAATGTACTGGTTCAGACCTGATAGCCACTGGTTGACACAGAACGGTCTGCTTCGTGCAACTCGATTGGATGTTTCGTCAAAGTTGCCGGACGAGTCAAGCCACATTGCAACTGCAAAAACCAAGGACAGGAAAGAAAATACAGCTACGTCTATCTGGTAAAGCACCAAACTGATATTTTTACCAAGCTATCTATATTGTATTTGGTAGAGAGACAATGATGTAGTACGGGGTAAGGTGGTTGTTTCACTTGCAAGTTACCAGCTCCAATTACCAGGTCACCTAAAAGTTTAGTCGTTGAAGTCACTAGAACCAGAAGCTAGCATAGCATGAGATGTGGCCACTCAAGTCACCACCAAACCAGGCCTTGCGGGACACTGCTGTCCAGTCCTGCACCAGAATGGAAGGAGCTGTCCCAGAGGCCAGAGTAGGGGTAGCACTTGGCAGAGCATGAGAGCAGCGGCCATCATCATACGCAAATTGTCCAATGCCAATGGCTGCAGCCTGCAGCCATCTAGGAGTCAGGGAAATGGCTACGAGCAAGAGGACAGGCGTGAGGTGGCAAAGCAAAGGATTAAAGGACCCCAAGCATGTGGTTAAGGACCCACCCCAAAAGGCAGGAACAGTCTTGTTCGTTTGCTTCATGTCTTTTGATAGATAGATTCCCTTGTGATCCCATTTTCTTTTTCTTTTTACCATAACAGGTACTACGTAAGTTAAAAAAAAAGGATGCCATATCATATAAAGAGAGAAAAAAAGAGCAAAGCTGAGAGGCGAAAGATAAATAAGAGGAAAAATTCAGAATAAAGACGAAAAGGGCAAAAGGTCAGCACAAAGCTTTGGCTTTTCGTTTAGGCGGGAGTTTACATGGACCAAGTCCTGTTGCAATGTCCGGTCATAGCATTTTTTAGCGAGCTCTACAGCCGTCCAATCCGATTATATATATATAATTTTACCGCATTCTTTTCTGTCTCGTGCAAACAAATGTCTAAACAAGCAATTTTACCTGAAAACTATACAATCCGATCGAATCAAATTCAGCGCGTACGGTACGGATCAAGGTCGGTCGATGTTTCGATTTCCTCTCAAGATTATCCAGCGTTTTGTTTTTTCTTTTGGAACAGTTCGACAGTACATACAATACAAATTCGAACTTTCAACAAAAAAGATACAGTTGCATTTCTTTGTGTGGAACAGTATGCAACTCTTTTGTGAACAGAAGAAACTACTCTGTCCAACAGCATGGTTGTTACTTTGATTCTATCCAAATCCCATGTGTGACTCGGACGCTCTGACCTACCAGCGCCCGTGATTCTATCCAAATCCCATGTCTGGCTTGAGCCTGCAGCACACAGGATCTGAACGAGATGGAGACGCTATCCTCCTCACCGTCACGGGGCTCGGCGTTGGCGAGCACATAAACATCATTTTGTGTGTAAGGGCGTGTTTGATGGAGCTTCTAAATTTTAGTCGCTGTCACATCAAATATTTGACATATGTATGGAGTATTAAATATAGACTAATTATAAAATTAATTACATAGTTTGCGACTAATTTTCGAGACGAATCTTTTAAGTCTAATTAGTCCATGTTTTGACAATGTGATGCTACAGTAAATATGTGCTAATGACGGATTAATTAGGCTTAAAAAATCGTCTCGTGGAGTACTGATGAATTATATAATTTGTTTTTTTATTAGTATCCGAACACCCCATACAATATCCTCCCAACACACATCCTAACTTTTAGTCATCGGATCCAAACACCACCTAATTATAGTTCCAAAAGCAGTCTAGAACCCAACGACCAAAATGCAGTGCAGTCAAAATGATTTCCGGAGGGCTTCTTCCTGGTTTCCTAAACCACGAGACCCGGGAAACAACAAAGCCATTTCCCGTTGGCACGTCCCAAGGCCAAACGAAACTTACAACACCGAGTCGTCAGATAATTATAAACGAGGTTTTGGTTTGCTGAAACTTGGCTGAATTAGCTGAAAATACTGTTCTGGCTGAATTGTTGTTCGAGAAAAACACGGTTCCGGTGAAAAAATAAGCTAAATAATGCGAATTATAAGGTAAGCTGAACAGGGCCTGTGAGCACGCCGACAAAGGACACGTGGCCAGTTGCTGCTCGAACGGGATTAGGTCGATCACGCAGCACTTCCAGAAGAGATCCCAGTGACTTGTTATAACATATAGGGGTAGCAAATTGAATATTCTTTTGAAGCATACAAAGGCCATACTGCTGACACGGTGCTTATGCAAACATCATAAAAAAAGTTTTCTTAGCTTATTATACAAGCTACAGTGGGAATATTCCTGGTCAAACGTACCATGCCCGAGGACAAAAAAATAATAGCAGGCGAGGCGATGACGAGTTTCTGGTACTGTTGATGCGTGTGTTCTTTCCTGCATTTGGCACCGTCTCGACGATGCATCAGCAGCAGCATGATGCTTAGTAGATTATTGAAAGGCCACAATGATTATTGATTATACAATATAGCCGGACAATTGCGAATGGATAGGGCGCGTGGTTGACATGCCGGATCAGCTCCATTGGCTATACGCCTATACGCAACAAACTTTGTGTTGGAAAATGCTTTGCTGAAGGTCTGCAAGCTGACGCCAACCGCATTTTTTTAATAAAAAAGGCTAATTGGTTGTCAATATAATCAGAGCTGAGCGACACTCCAAGCAACGGGCGGAACTGGAACCTGGAACTCTGTTCATCGATCAGAAAATCAAAGTGACAAACCTGTTTTCTCGTCAGAAAAGCAAAACAGAGGACCGTGGTAGTCCGGACATGGGATTCGGAATTTGATCAGATTACCTTCAATTTTCCTTTCTGAATCAGACAGTCTCAATCTGAATGCGCACCTACAATCAGCCTGACCCAGAGAAATTGTCCCAAGGAGAGAAACCATGACCATCCCTTCCCCTGGCGTGACGTCACGACGTGCCGCTCTAATCTAATCCTGGGACTGTGATAATAACCATTTCAACGTCCACGCCTAAAAGCCCTGGTTGCAGTCCAGTAGTCCACGCAATCGCAGGCTAGCTAATAAGAAATAAAACGTTTGTTTGTTTATCCCTGATCGACCGTCGCGGTCGACGAACACGCGACGGGCGAATAGGAATATGCAAGACCCTGCCGTGTTCGCTGGGATGATGGTTGGTGGTGGTCGTGCCCAGGGGCATGAAAAATGCGTGCGAAAAGCGCACGCAATTGGAACTGGAAGCCCCGTTTCCCGTCGGGATAACGCCTTGGAAGCACTGTGACATCAGAAATTGTGATCCCGTCGTCCAAGCTACCGACACGATTCGTCGGTTCAAGCACGGTCAAAACCAGTTTATCACTGGCCTTCTCGTCGAGCCTGTTCGTTTGGCTGATTCGTTTATGTGAGAGAGAAGTATTACTGGCTACTTCAGATAAACATTATTTTTTTGAGGGGGCTGGCCAGCCCTGCCCCAGCCAGCCCAGCGAACACGCTGGTCGTAGTAGTACATACAGTTTTTTTTTTTTTTTTTTTTCCAGATCGAAGGCAGGTCTCAAAACGCAGTGGTACTGGTAGTAGTAGTACCGAACCGCGAGGTCTTCCATACCGAATATTTGAGAAGATGAAGACTTCAAAAAGGCTCTGTGAAATTGTGATTCACCGCGTGGTAAAAAGAAAATCTTCCTTCCTTGCTCGGTCCCCAAACGTCAAAAGAAATGTGAACCAGCAGGCCTTGGAATGTCTTTATCAGCACCGAGATTTTAATTACTGCCTGTGATCTAGGAGTACTAGTATCGCTAGATTACCATCCATCATCATCAGAGGAAAAATATCGAAACAATCTGCACCGTAATTGTCCGATGGCCGTCTTTTTCAGCTTATTTGTTCAGTTAAAATAGTATTTTTTTCTTATAATAAATCAGTCGGAACAATATTTCGACCTGTTTTTTCAGCGAAACGAACGGAACCTGATGGCACGGCGAATTTTGTAAGCCGTCTTTATGTCGTTTTCGGTTCCACGTCGGAGTCGAGAGAGACGAGGCCAAATTTGCAGCCACGAAGAATCTGACTCCCTCCCTGGCATTGTAAACGACGCTGATATTTTAAATCAGTGGCGTCTGGAGAATTCATTGTCAACCAAGAACCGCACACATTAATGGATTTTGTTTAATCGTCCAATTAATCGCTGAACCGAATGCCGTAACTTAGATTAGGAAACGGCTAATTCTAAAAAAAGATTAGGAAACGGCTACGACCACAAATGACAAACCAGTCCACGATTCAACGTCGCTGAGCACGCAGTCGCAATTTTCGACCAGTTCATCACTTCATCTCGTCTGATTCAAAATTCCACTACCAGCTCAACCAATGAAGTTGAACAAGTGTTCATCAGAAGACGATAAGAACGAAAGGATTAAACAAATGAAGCAAAATTTCATCAGAAAATTAATCCTAGAGCTCTGGACTAAGGCTGAATCCTCATTGACGACGATATGTACAGGTCGAGTTTTTTTCCCGGCCGGACTGCTAAGGTAAATTAAAGCTGACGACGGATCAGTGAGCTCGCTGACGCAACCAAGGGACACCCACCGGCTGCGGCGGCGTCACATCACGGAGCAGGCGTTGGGGTTCTCGTCGCTGAAGAGCTGCGGCGGCGGCGCCATGTCAAAGCGGTACGGGTACGGCGGGTACGCCATCTGCGGCTGCTGGCTGCCGTCGGGCTGCTGCTGCTGCGGTTGGTGGTAGTAGGAGGGGTTGGCGTGGCCCATGCCGTCGCCATTGCCGTAGTACGGGTAGGAAGGGTAGTAGCTGGCGGGGGGCGGGGCCTGCTGGTACGCCACGTACCCGTACGGCGGCGCCACGTGGTACGTGCTCGCCTCCGCCGGCGCAGCCATGAACGCCGCGGCGGCCGCCGTGGACGGACCCGCCGACACGTCGATCCCCTTGCCCTTGTCTTTCTTATCGTCACCGCCCGCCCCGGCCCCGGCCGCGCCCTTGTTCTTGTCGCCGCCGCTGCCGCTGTCTTTCTTGTCGTCCATGCCCTCGCCGCCGCCGCCGCCGCCTTTCTTGGCAGGCGGCGCAACGGCCTCCACGTCGCGGTTGAGCTTCTCCTTGAGGTAGGTGAGCATGTTGGGGATGTCCATGGTGCCCGTGACCTTCACCTCGTCCTTGGCATTGCCCTCCAGCACCACATCCTTCACGCCTGCACCGACCAAAACCAAAAGCGTCAGTTCTGGAGCCGTGCAGTTCAGTGAAATTATAACAGAAAAACAGGATGCGAATCCTGAGACGATGTGAGAGGGACACACAACAAACCAACAGAATTTTTCTGCTCACCTTTGATCTTGTAGATGCGTCGCCTGATGCGGTCGGCGCAGCCGTCGCAGTGGAGGCGGATCTTGAGCAGCACCGTCTCCTGCGGAGAACCAAAAGCAGAGGCGTTTTTTAGTTGCTGCTGCTGCTGCAGGTCAGAAGAGTTGCTGGGTTGCGTGGGCGGCATTGCCTGCCGCGTACCGACCTGCTTGGGTTTCTTCTCTTCCGCCTGTTGCTTCTTCTCCTTCTCCTTGGCGCTCGCGCCTTTGTCCTCCTTCTTCTCGCCGGTGCCGGCGTCCTGCTTGGGCTCCGCGGCGGCGGGCTTCTTGGGGGCGCCGCCGGCGGAGACGACCTCCACGGGCTTGCTGGTCTTGGCCTCGAGCCGCGCCTTGAGCGCGCCCGCGTCGGCCGTCCCCGCCACGACGACCCTGTTCGCCGCGACGTCCGTCACGATCGACTCGACACCTGCGCGCGACAAGAACCGGCCAATGAGATGAAGAAGCAACGAAATTACAGAACCACGCGCGAACCGAAGGTCGCCGCGGCGAGAGCACGTACCAGGAACGCGCTTAATAGCCTTCTTGACCTTGTGCGCGCAGCCGGCGCAATGCAGGTCCATCTTCAGTACGACGGGCTGCGCGGCCTCGGGCGCCGCCGCGGCCGCCTCACCGCCGCCGTCTCCTCCTTTTCCCGCACCCATGGACCGAGACTGAGACTGGACTGGACTCCGCTCCGGATCGTTTGTCCCTTCTGCTGGTGGATGTGCTTCTTCTTCTCACCGTGATTGTGCACTTGTGCGTGGCTGTTGGTCTGACGAAGAGGATAGGGACCAAAAGACGGCCGCGGGCGGCCATAAATAGGAGGCGGGGCGCAACGCGCGTGGGGAGGGGGAGAAGAAAGGAAAAGGAAGGGAGGGAGGTGGGGCCGCGGGGTCAGCCGGTGCTGATCCGTATCCGCGTCGGACAAAGTGACGCCCCGCCGTTTGCCCCCGGGCCCCGGGGTTGCAGTCTTGGAGAAGGCGTAAGTTTCTGCCATGCTGCTGATGTCTGGTCGCGGCTGGTGGAGGTGGACTTGCCTGTGGAATATGGATGGATGAGTGCCGGTTACGGTCAGCTGTGGCGTCAGCGCGCAGATTTTCTTGTGAAACTTAGCTAAAAAAATACGGTTCCGACTAGCTCGACTCGAATAACAAAAGAAAGAAATTTTTTTTGTAAAGTAAAATTAAGGTCTTTGCTTTTACTTATAGCATTCTTTCTTTTACCTAAAAGAAAGAAAGAACTCAAAATAAAAAATAAGAAAAGTACGATTTTTTTCGAATCCATTCTAACCAACGAACAGTTCTTACCTTAACCTTACCGAAATGGATCATTCTAGATATTTAAAGAATCACAGATCGAGATCGTTTTCGCTTAACCAAAGAAAAGAAGGACGCTTCTTTTTTACTAATAATACAAGAAAACAAATAATACAACAAAAATCTATCTCTATCGTAAATGAGAGAGAAAAATACTATAACAAGTGAAACTAGCTGAATCTGCTCCAACAAGACCAGCGAACAAGGCGAACTGTGCTAGTAGTATGCTGCTGTACTGGAGTAGTACTTATCTACAGTACTCTTCTGGTACCTTCTGGACTGCAGGCTGCTTGTACTACCACGGTGCCGGCGCTGTTGTACCGCACCAGTTTCAAACGGATAGCTATCAAATTTACAGTATTAAATATATTAGTTAAAAAATAATTACATAAATTATGACTAATTTACGAGACGAATCTATTAATCTAAATCAGTGCATGATTTGACAATATGGTACTATAATAAACATTTGTTAATGATGGATTAATTAGGCTTAATAGATTTTTCTCGTGAATTAGCCACGGCTTCTGTAATTAGCTTATTGTCGGCGAGTTGCCACAAACAAGTAAATTTTTAATATTGCGCGTCTGGCTCGGATGGTATGCTAAGAGGACACAAGATTTATACTGGTTCGGACGAAATGTCCCTACGTCCAGTTCGTTGTTGTCGCTTGTGTTAGTAGCACTAAAAGTTCGTAATATGAGTTACAAACGGGTGAGAGAGGGACAGATCACAAGTCTCTGATGGAAAGGATGAACGGGTGCTAAGAGCTCGGTCGCAGCTTGATTGTATGTTCGGGGTTCGATGAGTTGATCGGATTCGAGTCTCTTGTGCTATGTTGTTATGCGTTGATTTGATCGATCATCCGATGCCCCCTAATGGGACGTCCTGCTTTCCCTTTTATAAGCCAAGAAAAAACAGGGGTTCCGATGGAGGGGAAAGAGGAGAATCAGAAGGGGAAGAAATCCCCCAGGATCATTGGTTCCTTTTTCTCTTATATGCGGGTCCCGCCGACCCTGTAGACATCAACAGGGATAGCTTCACATCGCGGCCCTGTCCGTCACTAGCGTCATGTGCAGGCGTCGACTGCCGGTCATGGCGCCCCACTCCGTCCCGGCGGACATCGTGGTGAATTGATGCGCCCGTCAGTGTTCGTACGGGGGTTAGGCAGAACAACACCGGTACGCCCGATGTTGTTCCTGTTGTGAACCCTCAGGTATGGCCCGTTATGGTCGCGGGTTACATCGAGGCGTGCCAGTCTCTTCCTTGACGTCAGAGCTTTGACCCAGGCCCATACGCTTGGACCTAGAGTAGTTGACGGCGGTATGGGTCTCCGTCGGGCGAGACGGAGCCCCCGGCCTCGGGGTCAGGCAAGGCGGAGTTTCTCCCCAGAGGCTGGGCGATGCAGAGCGCAAACCCAAAGGTCGAGCGAGGCGGAGCCAGCCCTCAGGGGTTGGGCGAGGCGGAGCCCGTGGCCTCAGCGTCGAGCGAGGCGGAGCCCGTGGCCTCGGCGCCGGGCTAGACGGAGCCCGCCCCCAGAGGTCGGGCGAGGCGGAGCCAACCCTCAGGGGTCGGGCGAGGTGGAGTCCTCCCTCAAGGGTCGGGCGAGGCAGAGCCCACGGCCTCTGTGTCAGGGGAGACGGAGCTCGCCCCTAGAGGTCGGGCGAGGCGGAGCCAACCCTTAGGGGTCGGGCGAGGCGGAGTCCGCCCTCAGGGGTCGGGCGAGATGGAGCCCGCGGCCACGATATCGGGCGAGGCGGAGCCCACGGCCTCGGTGTCGGGCGAGGCGTAGCCAACCCCTAGAGGTCGGGCGAGGCGAAGCCCGCGGCCTCGGTGTCTAGCAAGGCGGAGCCAACTCCCAGAGGTCGGGCGAGGCGGAGCTTGCATACCTAGAGGTCAACAAGAGTTGTAGTCGCGCACTTGATCACTCGGATGAATCAACGTTGATAGTTATTAGCTCCTTCTCTTCGGGTACCCTAATATTGGTCCCCGATAGTAGCCCCTAAGCCTACGGAGGAGTAGAATACTCCTTTAGAGGTTTTTTCGAATCGGGAGGACTCAGATGGCCTTGGCCATCTTTTGTTGCCCACGGCATGTCCCGGGGACGGTGATTCCCTCTCATCGAGGTCGGACCCTTCGCGGGTTTGGCCGTGAGATTTGGTGGGTTGGAAAAGGTCGTTCCTGATATTCGACCCCCGCGGGGGTTCATCGTTCTGTGACCGTGCATCCGGTCTCCTTACGAGTCCAATCTTTCCTTGAGCCCCACGCGCAGTGAGGGTCCGGTCGAAGGTCGGCTCGCCTTTGTGATCATCACCCCGTCCATAGTTTCCACAACTAGAGGGGTAAGCCACGCCATAATTTTCATCTATGGACAAGCCGTGGTGCTCGGTGAGTTGTTAGCTAGCTAGTTCGAGTGGGGTCTCGACATCCTGTTCGCGGGGATCCGGCTAGGGTTAGCTTGGTGACCGACTTTAGATTCTCAGTGGTCAATCCATATAGTTCTCGGGTCCGTTCGATCAGTCCCGATGGCTCTCTACCTTTCTTCAAGGAAAAACCATGGATCGTACCCGGTCAAGACTCGATCGTGGGCCAGGATGCCCGTGGCGCTCGTGCGCCTGGGTACTGGCCACTTGTGGGCCCATCCTTATCCATCCCTTACTCTAAGGGTGTTCTGAGCGGTTGTCGAACCTGTCGATGGGCCAACCTTCGAACTCCTAGGCCCAGGCGGGCCATAGAGGTGTTTTTTGATCCGTTTTCCTCTTACTTGTGACGAGTCGTGGCCTGTCCAGAGAGGCGAAACATCTGGTGAGTTTTCTGAGGGAACAAATAGAGATTGCATGCGCACTTCCCGTGGAGAGACGTTGTGGCAGATCATGGCAGGCGCAGAGATCTAGGCGGGCGGTTGGTTTCCTCGCACCCATCGCCCCTATAAAACCAAAGGGTTCGCCCCCCGGGTTCCATATCTTAGATCCTTGCCTTCGTAGCCATGACCGCCGCCACCAATTGCCTAGGGTTCCCTGTCTCCGCATCTCCACCGCCGTCGAGCCCGCATCCAACCGTCCCCACCTCTAATGGATCCGTGGTGCCGTTCTAACATCACCTTCTAGCGCATGGAGGGCCTCATTTGGCGCGGTCTTCTCCGAGCATGGACCTCGGCCGCGGACTAGCTGCTGCCCGGTGAGGAGGATCCACCATCGCCGCCTGACGACTACATAGTGTCGTTCGCCCACTTCCATGAGCGTGGGTCCACGACCCTTGCCCATAGATTTCTCCGGGGGCTGCTGCACTACTACAAGATCGAGTTGCAGCATCTCAACCCCAACGGGATCCAGCGCATGGCGGCGTTCATCACCCTATGTGAGGGATTCCTAGGGATCAGCCCCCACTTCGATCTGTGGAGGTACTTCTTCGCCATCACCCTCCAAAAGAAGAGGGAGAAGAGCTGCAGGCAAGAGTTGCATATGCCGATGGGGTGCGCCGGCATCCAGCTCTGGAACAATCAGGTCAGCGAGTACCCGCCCATGTGGCTCTCAATGTCCAACAAGGGGTGGCACTCACAGTGGTTCTACCTCAAGAACAACACCGTCGCCCCTCTACTGGAGTTCACCGACCGCCTGATCGAAGAGGCCCCAGAGTCATGGAGGAAGTGGGGTGTCCCAGAGAAGGACAAGAAGAAGATCTAGGACCACATCACCGCCATCCACATCCTAAAGGAGAGCGGCCTAAATGGGTCGAGCATCATCGGGGCCTACCACGTAAGGAAGGTGGCGTCGTTGATGACACATGTGCTCCCGCTGTACGCGATGGTGCCCGAGACGTCGCTCAATGGAACGGCGCTCGCCGAGGGGGTGCTCCCCAACTCCGAGATCGTGCAACGCATTAAGGAGGCAATGGAGCCTTCATAGGACGACACATGTCGCCCCTCGATTTCATTTACCCGGTGCTGGGGCATCCTTCGATGCGGCTGGAACCAGGCCATGTCGTCTTTGTAAGTTTCTCCTCCTCATACCTCCTCTTCAATTGATTTCCTGACCTCTTGATACTAACTTTGAGAGGGACATAACCAGCCGAGGGATCTCATCTTCATGGATCAGTCGACGCTGTTGCTGAGGGATTCGTCCATGAGGGCGGTGAATCACGCCAAGGGCGAGCGGCTGAGGAAGGCGAAGGAGGACAAGAGGAAGAAGAAGAAGCGGGAGCTATAGGCGCGGGAGCGAGGAGAGGGCACCGACAGCGATGACGATGACGATGATGATGGCAACGATGATGAGGTAGCCGACGTTGTCGAGTGGGACATTCTGGAGAACGAGGATGCGCTGACAGGTATCGATTCATCCTTACAGGAGTCGGGGCCCTTCCTGTATTGCCGGCTTGCCCTAGGAGCCAACAGGGGTGGGCGGCTCTACCGCCGTGCACCGAGGTGCCAGCGGAGGCGGGTGGCTCCGCTGTCGTGCTCCAAGATCCAAGGGGAGCGAGCCCCTCTGCCTAGGAGCAGGGGACAGGCTCGAAATGGCCCCGCCCTGATGAGGCGGAGAAGAGGTCGGGGGTTCACCCTCCAAACGTATCTGCCGCCCGATGACGCCGAGGTGAGTCATCAGCTCATCTGTTTTTCCCTATTTTGGTCAGATTTCATCGTGACTTATGCTTTTCATCTCTTGTAGTGTCATGAGCGTGGCATAATCCTTTGGCACTGGCGCCAAAGAAGAGCGTCACCATTCAAGCGAGGTGGCAGCCGTTGGCTGGCGTCACGCCCATTTCAGGCTAGAGCAGTGCTAGTGTGACTACGTCACCGACCGATCAGGCATCGCCCACGGTGGCGCCCGTGCCCTCGGTGGGATGGGTGGATATAGGGCCTCAAGGGATGCCTTCGGATGTCGTGGAACAGCCGACGATGGCGACGATACCGCTGCCGACGACGGGACGAATGAGACTACCGACCGTGCTCACGGTGTTGACCGTGGCAAGCGCGATACAGCCAGTTAGGACCCTACCGACGCAGGTGGAGGTGGCGGCGGTTGTGATAGGTGGGTCACAGCCAGGCGCTTCGTGGCGGCACCTGAGGAACCAGCACGGCCCGTGCCATCGGTGGCCCAGGTGATGGCGTCTAGCGTGGACCGGATGGTGGGGAACGTGGCCGAGAGGTCCCTGGAGGTCGTGGTGTTGGGAGAGGAGTTAGCATCCGTACCACTGACCCCTTCCATTGCTGGAGGGAGTGTCCCAGCGGGGATGTCACGGCGAGAAGGGTCGGTGGCGATCGGAGCCAGCAGGGAGCCATCCCTGGCCCTGACATCGGTGGGCAGTGACTCACCTACGCAGGGTGAGCCCCTGCTCCGATGGGCGAGTCCGGAGGATCCGACGTCGACGCTCTTCACTCTCGATGATGCCGCATAGAGCATGGAGCGGGAGAGCCTCGACGTGGGGGTCGCATCCGTGATCGAAGCCCTGGACCACGCCCGAGGTGCCTTGCACGACGTTGTCATTCCCTCCGGTCGGGTATTCGCTTGACCCTATTTCTCACCCTTTTCATTCTCTCTATATATTTTGTATTCTGACCATCGTCTCCTTTCAGTCCCTTATCGCTCATAGCTGGGGGAAGTCTCGGTTCCTTCCTGAGTAGAAGGAAACCTAGAACCGCTTCGTCGAGGAGGCGTGGCTGGGTGAGAAGGTGATCGCTCAGCTTGTTGTCCCCTAGTAGAGGGTGGCTGAGCTGACTCCCCTCACCGAGGAGGCAGACAATCTTCAGTCGCGGGTGGCCGAGGCCCATCGGCATGCTGACGAGGCTAAGAGGGCGTTCAAGGCCCTATCAATGAGATCGCGGAGGGACGATGAGGAGGCCACCAAGGTCAGGAAGGAGCGGGACAAGCTGCTCAAGAAGGATGCCAAGACCCACCAGCAGATCCTCGACCTTGTGGCTGAGGTTAAGAAGGAAAGGGAGCTGAAGCTGGAGGCCGAGGAGAAGCTCATGACCCTAGAGAAGAGGGCGAGTCTAGATGCCACGGTGGTCACCCGGCTATGCAAGGAGTGGGATGAGCTACTCCAAACTATGGAGAGGCTCTGCACAGAGCATGGCGTGGCTCGCGAGGAGCACGACCAGGCCCTCTGAGAGCGTGACCAGGCCTGCCAAGAGCGCGATGATGCGCAGCAGAAGGTCAGTTCCCTCTAGGCCGAGCTCGGAAATGCGACGGCCCAGAAGCTGGAGGCTGAGAGCGTTTCTATCGGGCTGGCTGTGGACCTTGCCGAGGTGAGGAGGAATCTTTAGGTAGAGAACGATGAGCTCAGTATCCTAAGCGTCACCCTCGGAGTGGTCTGCGATGACCTTGAGGTGGTGCGGTCGGAGGGGACCATCTCGCTCGTAGCCCGTGCCATCGAGATCATGGCTCGGGTGCGCCAGCTCAAGAGGAATGCCCTTCACACCGGGGTTAATCAATCCTTCGCGATTGCTCGTTTTCATTACGGGGACAGCATCGACCTGGAGACGATGAGCCACAGCTTCATGCCTAGCTATGAAGCCCATGAGCTAGAGAAGATGGAGACGGTGGTGGCTCTCTTTCGCAGGACCTGGCGAACATAATAGAGAGCATAGTTATCCCTCGAAGGGGTTAGTTAGCTAGATAGGTCGGGCAATCATTCATGTAACAAGCGGACAAGCTCCAACCCTTCTGTACTATCCGAACAAACTTATCATTTTGTTTTGTTTGATCGAATTTGTTTTTCCTCCCTTTTTATGTGTGAAAACGGATTCATGTGTTCTGACCCTTCCGTTTGTTAAGACCATAGGGCCCAAGGTGTAGGATGGAAACTCTGATCACGCTGGTGAGCAAGAGTGCCGTAGCCACTGGGGCGTATGTTTCTTTTACTCCAACCAGACTTGCTCAATCGTTCGTTTCCGTAGACCTTGCCACTAGGTTTAATGTGAGGAAGAGGTCGAGCACGGCGACTATTTTGGAAAGGGTGTATTTATACCCTTATCAGCCCCCAAGTGAGATCCGACCCCTTGCCGTTGCTGGGGTCAGGTGTCACTAAAGATCGGGGAGAAGACAGCGAAATTAGTAGGAGAAAACGTCTCTTGTTTTCGCACGTACCCCCTCCCTAGGTTCTGAGCTATCGTTTTGCCACCGCACGTTCGGTGTCCTTACGAGTCCAACTTTCCTCAAGCCCTCACGTGTAGCAGGGGTCCGATCGAGGGTTGGCTTGTCTTTGTGATCGTCGCCCCGTCATCAGTTTCTGCAACCGAAGGGGTTGAGCTAACTTTATTTGCCTCGATGGCTCGAGTGGCGCGTTTGGTGAGCTCGCTAACAGGCATGTTCGAGTGGAATCCGGGTCTGTCATTTGTGACGGGGTTGGCATAGCCCTCATGTGGCATTCTACTGCTCCTTAACCCGCCTTCTAGCAAATGTCCAAGCCCTTCCGAAGGGCGAATCAGGTGGCCCGATGGCTGTAACATTCCAGATGTTAAAAAGTAATTAAGAAGGTGATCATGTCATCATTATGCATAATCATCATACATCAACTCATGAATGCATTTCATGTTTATATTATAGCATGCAAATGTTATTTATGGAGTGTTTTATATATTACCTGAAATAATGTTAATAATAATGATTATGAAACTTTGTGAATTTTAATGTGGGAATCTATTAAACAATTCAAATTCTTCCTTAATAAAGTTTAAAGTGTTAAATTGATGCTTTACCTTGGAATCAAAGTTATGTTGTGTTTTTGAATTAATCATGTTTAAAATCAAGATCCAATGTTGAAGTTAATATCAACTTTTATTAATTAATCAAATTGATTAAACTTCTAAAAGATTTGATGTAAAGTCTAATTTACGGGGAATTAATAAATCAATTTTTACAAATAAAAGTTTAATAATTTTTGTTGCAATGCTCGGTGTGAACCTTGTTTTATGATATAGTGATATTGGTGGAATGAAATTGAGTTATATTTAACCACCAAAAATGATTAAATAACTGTTTTTGGAAATTCTATAAATTCAATTTTCAATATATACATTTCATCGGAATTCTACAATTTTTAAACCATCAAGAATTTGATGTTAAGCCTTAAAGCAAAGTTGAAGAGCTCATCAAAGTAAACAAGTTTGCTTTAAGGAGCAAAATGAGATGCTGAACAGTTTGGGAGTAATTTGAGAAAAATAAAATATGCCTCCATAAATAGTAACCTGTCGTGTGCTTCTTCTCCTCTCCTCTCTCTGCTCATCGGCGCCGCCGTGTCCTCTCGGCACCTTCTCGAGCCAGGCCGTGCTAGCAGCCTATTGGCTAGTCTGAGCCCCTGGCAAAATTGAGATACTCCTCCTCGCTCCTTAAGGCACTAGAATAGCCCGACGCAGCCACTGCCTTTTTCTGGTTCTTCCTCGCAGCGCAGCCGTCGGTCATCTTCTGCCCGCCGGCAAAAATTTGTCTCAACCGAGCAGTCACAAGCAAATTCCTCTCTCTCTTAGCTTTGCTTGCTTCTTGCGCTGCTCCGTCACCCATGTATGCTACTGCTACCGCCCGAAATTGCCTTGTTCACCGTCGCGATGTCGGAGCGGGCCGCCATGAACGCCGCCGTCGTCGGCACGGAGCTCCAGCACGTCTCGGCTTCATTCAGTTAGCCTTTTAGGACGTGGTGAGCTTCTTCATGCCTAATCTATCTCTAGTTTGATCAATTTCGGACCGTTGTGGCCGCTCCGTCTTCACGCCGCCACGGTCGGTCATGTCCGGCGCCTGCTGCCGTGGTCAGCCTGTCCAGAGCCACTGCAAGCCACACCAAGTCCACCTATCAGTGCGGCCGAGTTTGGCGATGATCTTGCACCACCTCACCGCCATCTCTACTGCCTTAATCGCCCGGCAACATCACCGCCATGTTTCCTTGCGCCGCTCGGCTCGGGGAAGAAGACAATGGACCTGTCATGGGTGTTGAATGAAAAGTCAGTGACTTATTTAAATAGTGATGTGATTTGTTATTTTTGTGTAGAATTAAATAGAGCTCCAAAAGTTATGAAATTTTTTGTGTCACCTCTCTGAGATGTAAACTATTTAGGAAAAATATTAAATGTTTCTTTTCAGTACATTTTGAAGGTGATAAAAATTGCTCAAATTAATTAATAAATGGGTTTCCATGGTTTTTTCTAGGCTTAAATAATTATCCAAAAATTATGAAAATTGTTTTGACACTTAGTTATCATGTAATGAGCCTTCACAAAAATGTTGAGCTCATTTGGAGACAGTTGATTTATTTCATAATTTGGAATTAAATAATTAATTCATAAAACAAATAGTAAACCTTAATGACTTATATTTTGTTTGAATTTTTGGATTGAGTGATAACCTTGGGTCATTAGTATAAAATAATTCTTGATACTTAAAGTAAGTGTTTGAGTTTACGAAAAGGTTTAAGTAGTTGTTGGCTTGTAACTGTACCGCGAAGGAAAGTTGTATTCAAGTTATTAATTTTTGCATCCATCATCAAGTATCATGTTTTATATCTCGCATCATATTAAATATGGCATTGTTACTATGTGTAGTGAACGAAAGTGAGAACGTGGTAGTCAACCAAGTTGTTGAGGAAGTTAATCCATCTGTTGAAGTCGGGTTTAATATTTGTGGAACATCTCCGGAACCTAACTTTTTCGACAATCAAGGCAAGCTCCGGATGCATTTAAACCTACCTTGTGTTTTACAAATTTATATCACTTTTGCTTTCAAGTACTGCATTAAGTGATTAGGAGTTGAGTGAAAACCTAATCGGTGCATTACTAACCTTGTTGTTCCATATCAACCTTGTTACCAGTTTTAATTCGAAAATGCCTAGTTATGTTTAGTCATGCTTAGACAGATAAAAGTCGGGTGATTACCTATCACCTGGGAGATATCAAAGGGTCTTTGGATACGGTCGGTTATTTTACATTGTCATGAGATATGAGCTTATGGAGTAATAAATCTAGACCGGGCGGACTCGGTGTGTGAGAGCCACAAGACATGGAGGTATTGTGAGCGGGGTTTTTCCACCTGTGTTGATTAAGAACCGTCCGTTGTTGAATTACATGAGGTGAGACTTTGTAGTACTATCCACATACTCCGGTAAGCCTTAACTTTGCTATTCTATTACGAGAATGGCTACTCGCGCACTAGGAGTGGAGAGATGGCGAGAATAGTGTGTACCCACGAGAATAGTGTGCACCCACGTGGCAATGGGCTGGATTGGTGGAGTACTGTATTCTCGGGTGGCGCGGACCCGTTCTTGTTTTAGAGGATCTGAAGGCAGGTTGGTATATGTAGGTCAGGGACCTGCATATGTCGTGTGGTTGGGAATCTCTAGCTGGGTTATATCGGTTCGAATCATCGTTGCTCCTCGGTTATGGAGACTCAACTCACTGTTCATCATCGAAGTTAATAAATAAAACTTGAGTAAGATTTGAGAAAGAGTTTGATATGGAGTTTCATGATCTCATTATGGATCATGTTAGCTTTATATATGATCTTGATGAAGTTTTATATGTTGAAATATAGAATCTTGTCAGAAAGCTTTTACGCAAAAGAACTTTGTTTATTGCTAAAGCCTTACCATGAATCCCTGATCCTGCATTCCTGAGTCTTCTTAGTTTTTATTTCGGTTAAGCCTTGTTGAGTACTTTGTACTCAGGGTTCGTTAACCCTTGTTGCAGGTGAGCCTCATGAGCAGGTCTGCTTTGGACCGTGCTGCATGACTGTTTTCAAATCGACGATGACAAGTAAGTGTGTGGCCCTTGGGCAGGGCACCCTAATTGTGTGTTTTGTATTATGTTACTAATGCCACTCCACTACTATGGTTTATAATAATAATCGTACTTAGTTGGTAAGGTTTGAAACAACTGTTTTGTAAATTAAGTTATTGTAAGACTTCTGCTATTTCACTCTGATGTAAATTAATAAATAAACTGTTGTAATACTACAATGACTTTGTAATGGGATCCTGCTCGGAAAAATCGTGGATGATTTGGGGTTCTCCGAGGACACCCGACAGGCTTCTTAAGTTACCGGGAACATATGCATAGTCGTCAGAGGTCACTGGACAGTGACAGGTGCATGTGGGCCCTATAATTTAGGAGGTTCTGCCACAATGGCCTCCCCGCAATAGGGAATCTATGGGCTCAGCTCGAGGTTAGGATCGAACGAGAAAGTTAAGATGACCCTGTTCGCTTCTAAGAGGGTCGAGCAAAGGCCGCTGGGGCTCATCTGTGTTTTTTCCCCTGGCTCTGTTCGACGTGAGACGGCCTCGGTGTAAGGTCGAGATGGCGGACTAGAGGGGGTGAATAGTCCTTTTTAAAATTAATCGCGTCGGCTAACTAAAACAAGTGCAGAATTAAAACTATCGGTCTAGCCAAGACTACACCCCTCTATCTATGTTCTCTAGCACCTTGCAAAAATCCTAATTAAGCAACTAAGGTGTCGGGCTAGCTAGAGCTCACCTAACCAATTTTAGAAGCAAGGTCACACAAACCTATGGCACTAGTACTTCAAGCAACGAGGGAGCTCCTACAAATGCTAGTAAGCAAAAGCACAAAGCCACCTAAGCTCACTAGCAATGCTCAATAACAAGGCAATTATGCCAAATTAGAGAGCGCAAATACTTAGCTACACAAACTAAGTAATGTGACTAACAAGGTTACATAAACCAAATTAGCCACGCAAGGTAACTACTTCTATGCTACACAAGCAAGAAGATAACTAGTGAGCTACACAAGCTAACTAATTGCAAGAGCAACTACACAAGAACAATGTATATGCAAGTAATTACAAGCTTATGTAAGGGGATTGCAAACTAACGGGAAGAACAATGTTGACACGATAATTTTCTCTCGAGGTTCACGTGCTTGCCAACACGCTACATCCCCGTTGTGTCGACCGCTCACTTGGTGGTTCAATGGCTAATTGGCATCACCCGCTAAGCCCACACGTCGGGCACCACAAGAACCTACCCCAAAAGTGAGGGTAGCTCAATGACACGCTCAACTAGAGTTGCTCTTCGTGGCTTCCACGAGACGAGCACAATGCCCCTCACAAAGCTCTTCTCCGGAGCACCACACAAGCTTTTTATGGGCTTCGACAGAGATCACCACCAAGACATCTAGGAGGTGGCAACCTCCAAGAGTAACAAGCACCACCGACTTGCAAGACGATCACCTAGTGCCACTCGATGCAACATCACAATCAATCGCACTAGAATCGCTCACTCACTCGATCGGATGAACACTATCAAGCTCAAGTGAGTTAGAGGGCTCCCAAGCACTACCACATATGCCACTAAGGCTCTAGTGTGCTCAGCTCACAGCCAAAGGCCGACCACCACTTCTATTTATAGCCCCATGGGCTAAAATAGCCGTTACCCCTTCACTGGGCATTTTTCGGGACGACCGGACACGAAGGTCATGTGCACCAAACGTGTCCGGTGTGGTGACAGGACGTGTTCGGTCGCTGTGTCTAGTCGCAGCCTGACCTCCAGGTGTCCCTTCCAAATTGTTTAGCCATTCACGCCCGACGGCTATCACTGCGCATAGTAATACCACGTGATCGGACACGCTATTAGAAAACGACCGGACACAGGAGACGCAGCATCCAGTCGAGTCCAGAGAGCTCCCAGAGCTACTCTGGGCCGACTGGACGTGTCCGGTCACACCAGACTAGATGCTCCCAGTGCCCGATCAATTATTGCGCTAAAAACTCGAGACTTGCTGGTTCATACCGGACGCATCCAGTGTGGCGACCGGACACGTCCGGTCGCTACGTCCGGTTGAGTCCAGAGAGCTCCTAGAGCCTCTCAACTACGACCGGACGCGTCCGGTGTGGCCGACCAGACGCACCCCAGCGTCCGGTCCTCTCTCGACCAACACCGCGCCCCACGTCACCTCGACCGGATGCTAAATAGTGATTGCTCAGCGTCCGGTCACTACTATGACCCAGAGTCCGGTCCCCTCGTCAACTCTGCCTTGCCTGGCCAGAATACCGGACGCGTCCGGTATGGATATCGGACACGTCCGGTCACATCGGGAAGATACCGGACGCGTCTGGTCCTCACATCGGACGTGTTCGGTCACCCCATGACCAGCGCATTCAACTCATTTTCTTCACCAACTTCTTCTCCTTTACAAATGTGCCAACACCACCAAATGTACAACACCTTGTCTACGTGTGTTAGCTTTTCACAAACATTTTTCAAGGAGTTAACTACTCAACTTGCCACGCCACTCGATCCTAGCGACTATGCAAAGTTAGATCACTTGAGTGGCACTAGATGACCGATATGCAAACAAGTTTGCCCCTCTTGATAGTATGGCCATCTATCCTAAATCCGGTCATAAACTTCTCTACTCACCTATGACCAGTAAAATGAAATGCCTAGGTTATACCTTTGCCTTGCGCATTCTAGTCTATCTCCTCCATTGTTGATGCAACACATGTACCAACCAATCATCAAATGATATGATCCACTTCATATCATCACATGACCGTATTGGTTCATCGACCTTGACTTCACTCGCTTTTCACCATTGCCTTGGTCTATCGGTGCCAAGTCTTGCTCAAGCTTTACCGCCATGCGGTCCATTGCTCCAAAGCCTCCGACTTGCTCTTCACGCTTGCAATCGGTCTATCAAGCCAAGTCACGTCTTGATCTTCTCCACCTTGATCACATGACTCCATGTCATGTCTCATGTGCAATAAGCTCCTTCATCATCACATGTGTGAGCTTTGCAACATCTTTGAGCCATCATCACCATTATGGCATATGTTCCTCATACACATGTACCTGTGGACTAATCACCTGTGTATCTCACTTAAACACATTAGTCCACCTAAGGTTGTCACTCAATTACCAAAACCAAACAAGGACCTTTCACTCGGGCCCTTCGCGGGCCGGCCTTCGAACCTCGGTCAGGTGGATTCTTGAGTTTGGGTCGGGCGGCTCGAGCCCCCGAGCCCCATGGGGGTCAGTAGGGGTCGGCCAGATTTCATGCGTCACCCCATCCTCGGTTTCCACAAATGGAGGGGCTGAGCTAACGACACTTGCCTCGATGGCTCAAGTGTCGTGCTCGATGAGCTCGTTAACGGGCATGTCTGAGCAGAATCTAGGTCCATCATTCGCTGACGGGGTCAGCATAGCCCTCATGTGGTATTCCACTGCTCCTTAACCTGCCTCCCGACAGATGTCTGAGCTGTTCGATTGGCTCGGGTGGCCCGTTGGCCTCTCCTCGATGAAGATTCTGTGGGCTCGGCTTGAGGTTAGGATCGAACAAGAAAGGTCTAGATGTCCATGTCCGCTTCTGAGCGGGGTCGGGCAAGGCCGTTGGGGCTCATTTAAGTTTTTCTCCCCTGGCTCTATTTGACGCGAGGCAGCCTCAAGCCCTTCGTGGGCTGGCCTTTCGAACCTTGGTCGGTTGCCGCTCATGTCGAATGAGACGACTACCGCTTCGTGACATGACGCGAAGTGTTGTGATGCAATAACTGCATATGCATTGTTTGGATGTATGAGATGAATGTATGGATGAATGTATGAATGAATGTATGAATGCGTGCATGAGAATGGATGAATGAATATTCATGTACTGGAAAAGCAAAGTGGGGGTTGGTAAAGTTACCTCGATGGTTCGAGTGACGAGTTCGAGGAGCCCTTACCAGATATGTCCGTGTGGGGTCTAGGTCCGTCGTTCATGACGGAGTTGGTGTGACCTGCATGGGACATCCCGCTGCTCCCTACCTGTCTCTCGGCAGCAGCCGAAGCCATCCGATCGACTTTGGGTGTCCTGCCAGCCTCTCCTCGATGGAGATTCTGTAGGTGGGCCCCTTCAAACCCTTCCCGAGAAGGCGGAGGCTAAAGCTCGGTGTGCGGGGACAAAAACTCTGATCACGCTGGTTAGCAAAGATGCCATAACCACCGAGGCGTAGGTTTCTCGCAGTCTGACCAGGTTTACTCAGAGTTTGTTTCCGCACACCTTGCTTCTAGTTTTTTAATATGAGAAGGGGTTGGGCATAAAGAATGTCTAGTGAATAGATACTTTTGCCAGCCCCCGAGCAAAACCCGACCCCTTGCCATTGCTGGGGTCGGAGGCTCGATAGCGAAATTAATGCACGTAAGGTAAGGGTGACCTGCTGGCATAGGACCTACCTTGATGGCATGAGTGACGGGTTCGGGGAGCTCTTACTGGACATGTTCGAGTGGAATCTGGGTCTGTCGTTCGTGATGGGGTCGGCATAACCCGCGTGGGGCATCCTGCTGCTCCCTACCCGTCTCTCGATAGCAACCAAGCCGTCCGATTGACTTGTGTTACCAGCTGGGATAGGTCTTACCTACGGAGATAGGGGGTGAGAACATCCCACCCAAAAACTCAGTTAGGCAGATAAGCCAGGTGGCGAACTTGTAATAAATGGACAAGCCCTTAAGTTTCGTTATAGGTAAAAAGATTTTTAGCCCTTCTCCCCTTTTTGTATAAAAAGGTTGGTGCGCTCTGACCCTTTCCGTCGTTAAAGCCATAAAGCTCAGGGTGCGGGTGAACAAATTCTGATCATGCTGGTGAGCAAAGACGCCGTAGCCATCGAGGTGTAGGATTTTCGCAGTCCAACCAGTTTTACTTAGAGCTTGTTCCCGCAACCCTAGCTCATAGGTCTTTGTAACAGAACCGACCAATTATACGAAATTAAGTAAGAAAATCATCCGCCAGAGCAGACGATTTAGCAAACTTAAGCCCGTATAACCCGATAGTCCGTGAAATCACGAAGGATTTCAAACCAACTCACATACCAGTCAAGATCGTAATAAGTTTAGCGGTCACCATCACATATTACATAAAAGTTCGCATCTCAGAAACATCAGAGTTTAAACATAGTTATTACAAAACGAGTTCAAAATAGAAGTAGCGGAAGCCATTTGTTCAAAACCACCCACACTCACACGAAGTTCAATTACAGTGCCAGCTAATGATCATCTCCAACAAAAGCATCAGATGAGACGTAAGGAATGACTATGCCCATGGTCCTAAGCATCACCCATCGCAGGATAAAGGCAGTTGATACAGTAGCCGTAATACATCTGCCCATCTGCAACAAGTGGGAATAAAACCCTGAGTACGAGAAGGTACTCAGCTAGACTTACCCGACATAACCAAAAATAAAGTGACACCAAGGATTATGAAGGGCTTTATAGTAGGCTAGCTAACTCATTTGCAAAAGGAGGCATTTTTAGCATTTCAAGAACCTTTCCAAAAGCATTATTGTCAAGTTAATTATTATTAACCTGTCGACTAGATTTGCACCTATACTAGACCAAACATGTGATTAAGCAATTAATGATAACCCATGATCACCAACAACTTCCATAATGTCATATTCATTATAACTGTCCAAGTGTTCCATTAACATTACTACGATGAAATAACTCAAGTCAAGTGCTCACTATCCAGGAGCGATGACAATTCGAATCGATTCCTAACCAGCTGGTGATTTATTCCTTACACAAACCTCACTCACCCGCTAAAGTGAGGTATCGGTCACCGAGTCAACTATCCAGGAATCTCGAGTTTGCTAGGAACCACATGTACCCGGGGGCCGACCGACTGCACTTTGGTCTTATTATCTCGCCCCCGTGTCCTACCACACCTGCTCCGGTACAGTGCGCTGCGGGCAATCTACTTGGCCCGAATAATCTCCTAACTTCGCGGTTGAAAGGTACTTTATTCGGCCAGCTAAATGTAAGGCATGCGTTCAACATGACTCGAGGCCCAACAACGATCGGTCCTTAATCGACACAGATGGAAAGCACTACAGTCCAAAACACTGTAAGTCTCCGTCTGGTCTCAACTTCATTTAACACTTAGTTATACCATGACTACATAGTTCTCCAAGCAGATCCCGGTAAACACCTTTAGCTCGCAGGTGACAGAAAATCACCCGACTTCTACCGGTCTAAGCTAGCTAAGCATTGACTCGACTGCGGATACCAGGGTAACAAGGATATAGTATAACAAAGGTAGACAAGGTATAATACAGCAACAGTTGCAAACAACTCCTGAACGTAATGCATCAATTAAAGTAAAACATTTAATTAATAATTGCAAATCGGGGAGAAAAATGCTCCGGAGCTTGCCTCTCTCGAAGGAGCTCGGGAGGTGATCGGGGCACTCCGGAAGTTCCTCAACGTCCTCCTCGTCTGCTTCGGTCACTTCCTACGGCTGCACCTCGAGCTGCTCCTCGGGCTCCTCGGGTATGTCGACTAGGCTCTCGGTTTGCGATCTTGTATGATGCATGTGCGTAAGTGCTTATGTAAAAGTGCATCGGATGAAATGAACGCAATGGATATGCTTGAATGCAAGGTAGTCAACATCATCCAAGAACATATACTACAAGCACATGTCATCTACTGCATTCTCTTCTACTACTAATATGCTGAGTCAACACATCTCATTAAATGCTTCAAAGATACACCAAAGCTTCACTAATTTCTTAATCACACATAAGGCAACATTTCATTAAACCCAAATTAATAATAGGTTTGAATAGCAACATCTATTTTTATAGCTTAGAAAAAAAATCTTAGAAAATTATCATAGCACAGTACTACCCTAAGTAGTCTACCATTAAATTTTTATGGCATTTGGATAAGTGGAGTAGCCTACACAAAAATGACAAGCTATGGCATAATTATCAATAGGAAAATACTTTGTATTATAAAAAGTGTCAAACAATAGATGTAATATTTTTCCTATGTTCTACACAGCAAATAATCACTGTACAAAAATTATCACATGCATGTTTTATACAAATTTTGCTCTCTACCAAAAATAACAAAAATCAGCCATTAAAGGCACTTGAACTACATCTCCCAATTTTTCTACAGGACATGCATGGCATATATTTTTCCTAGGAAGTACATTACACAAGAAGAATAACACACTTGGAAGCATATTTTTCTGAAACATATAGGTGTTACTACACATTTTATAAGATATCAGCAATATCAAGGATTAAATAAAGCTCTACAGAAAAGTATCTCAAAAATGACATGCAATATTTTTATCATGTAGATCTGGTGATAAGGAACCTAGCAAAGTTTGTTTCAACAAATTTAGAGCAAATTTGAGCAAGTTATAAATTTCCAAAGCATTTAACAGAATTATGAAAAAAGCATTTCTTAAATCCTTTTTAAAACCAGACGACGAAAATGCTGGGTGCACCCAGTGCTGTGCACCCGGAACTTCCACCGGCCACTGCGGCTGGGCCCTGTGGCCCCACGGGTCAGTGACCCGAGAGCAGGGGAGGAGCCCCGCCGACCGGTGCTCACCGGCGGTGAGCTCTTCCGGTGGCGCAGACGGTGCCAGCGTGCACACCACGCTGAGCCGCACCGACTGGGAGGGTGGAGTTGGCCCAGCGACGTGACGGTCCGCGCGACCGCAGCAGCGCACTCGCCGGAGAGAAAGGAGGCGGCCAAGCTTGGCCCTTACCTCGACGACGGCAGCCGCGAGCGAGCGCAAGCGAGGTAGGGACCCAAGGCTGAGCTGCTGGCGGCGGGAATCGAAGAAAGGAGGCGTGGAAGGAGGGGTACGTCGCCAGCGGGGCAGCGGCGGCGTTCGGTGGCGAGAGCGGGCGCGCGCTGCTGCTATTGCTGCTTCTGAGCGAGCGGGAGGATGAAGTGGGGAGCGCAGCGGGGGCAGCAGATGAAGGCGAGCGCGTGGAGGGCGAGGCAGGCCGGGGCTGCCGCGCGGCGTGCGTCGCCGGCGCATGGCGGCCACGCGGTGAGTGTGCCCTGATGCGGTCGAGCGCGGTGCGCTGGAACGACGTGGCACGGCGCTGAGGCAGGCCGGGTGAGCGGGCCAGCGCAGAGGCAGGCCAGGCGCGCGAGTTGGGCCTGCTTCGGCTGGCGGGCCAGAAGGGAGGCGGCGGCCCGTGAAAGGAGAGAACCCTTTTTCAAATTCTATTTTCAAGGAATTTTTAAATACCAGTTTTCAAATATCATTTTGAGCAATAAAATGACTTCTTTTGAAAATGTCCCAAAAATAAAAGTTGCTCAGAATTTAATCCTCTGCAACTTTGCTTTTATGACCAAGATCAAATTCCAAGTAGATATTGAATTACAATTAAAAATCAATAATAATTCAAAACCCAATTTTTGAAGAATTATTTTTTAAAAGCATAATTTGGCAAAATTTTGAATATAAACTTTGCACCAAAAGCTGTGCTAAATAATTCTAGATGATTTTCAATTATAGCCAAACATGTTTTCCTAACCTAGCAAGCATAATTAGGGCAAAAATAATTCTAAACAAGTGTATGCAACATTCATGTTTCACGAGCATGTTTCATATGTTTCGAAGCATGGTTTCAGTTATTATTTACATGATTAGGCATGCATGATTAGGATACTTGATGATGCATAATATGCATGATTTGCAGTGCCTAAATGCTTGCATAACACCGGGGTGTTATAGTCTTAATGTGATAGGGGGTCGGACATAGAGAAATTTGGCCGGGTGGACAAACTCTTAGACGCGCACCGACATTTTTCGTGACTAAGGCCAAAAAGCCTGGGTGCGAAAAAAACTTTGATCACGCTGCTGAGTAAAGATGCCATATCTGTTGAGGCCTAGGTCTCTCGTACTCCAACCAGTTTTACTCAGCGTTTGTTTCCGCAAACCTTGCTTCTTGGCCTTAATGTGAGAGAAGGTTAGGCATAGAGAATGTTTACCGGATAGGTACGCTCTTATTAGCCCCTGAGTAAGGCCTGACCCCCGCTGTTGTTGGGGTCGGGTGTCACTAAAGGTCGGGGAGTTTGATAGCAAAACTAAGAAGAGAAAGTGTGTGTTTATTAAGGGTAAAAGCGACGTAGCTGCTCGATGTTCTAGGCATTGACGAAGACTTCGCCGTTGATGGTCTTGAGCTTGTAGGCGCCTGGTCGGAGCACCTCCATGACGACGTACGGTCTCTCCCACGATGGAGGGAGCTTGTGGTGGTCCTTGCTACTCTACACGAGGTAGAGGACTAGGTCTCCGACGTTGAAGGCCTGACCTCGCACTCGATGGCTGTGGTACCAGCGCAACATTTGCTGGTACTTGGCCGAGCAGAGGACGACAACATCATGTGGTTCATCTAGTTGGTCCATGGCATCCTCGAGGGACGCTTCAGCTCCCTACTCATCATATGCCCTGACCCTTGGCGCTCCATAGTCAATGTCGGTCGAGAGGATAGCCTGAGAACCGTAGACCATGAAAAATGGTGTGTAGCCGATGGCAAGGCTGGGGGTCGCCCTCAGGCTCTATAGCACTGTAGGAAGCTACGCAACCCATTGTCTACCAAACTTGTCTAATCGGTTGAAGATCCTAGGCTTGAGGCCTTGCAGGACCTTGCTGTTCGCATGCTTGACCTGCCCGTTCGTGCGGGGGTACGCCACGGTGGCCCAATCAACCCGGATGTGGTATCCATCATAGAATCGGAGGAACTTCTTTTCGGTGAACTACGTGCCATTCTCCGTGATAATGGACTTCAGGACTCCAAAGCGATGGACGATGTCGAGGAAGAACAACATGGCTTACTCGGACCTGATCGCGGAGATCGGCTGAGCCTCTATCCACTTTGTAAACTTGTCTACGGTGACAAGCAAGTGGGTGTAGCCCCCTGACGCCCTTTTGAGAGGTCCGACCAGATTGAGCCCCCAAACCGTGAATGGCCACATGATGGGGATCGTCTGGAGCACCTGTGCCGGTAGGTGAGTCTGTCGAGCATAGTACTAACACCCTTCGTAGGTGCGCACAATCTGTTCGACGTCGGCTACTGCAGTCGGCCAGTAGAAGCCTTGTTGGAACACATTTTTGACTAGGGTTCTCGGTGCGGCATTGTACCATGACAGGAGTGTGGACAACATAGAGAAGTATAAGGTGGCAAAGAAGACTGCAAAGCGAGCTGTAAGTGTGGCAAAGGGTAGAGTGTACGAGGATCTTTACCAACGTTTGAGTACAAAGGAAGGAGAGAAGGACATTTATAGGATGGCTAGGGTTCATGAGAGAAAGACAAGGGACTTCAACCAAGTTAAGTGCATTAAGGATGAAAGGAAGCATCTCTTGGTGAAGGAGGATGAGATCCAACATCGATGGCAAGAGTATTTTGACAAATTGTTCAATGGTGAGAATACGGACACAACCTTTCAGTTGGATGACTGTTTTGATGACACCAATAGGCGCTTTGTGCAGAGAATCCAAGAATCTAAGGTCAGAGAGGTGTTGAAAAGGATGAAAGGAGGTAAGGCGATGGGACCGGATGGTATCCCAATCTAGGTGTAGAGATGCATTGGGGACATAGCTATAGTATGGCTAACCAAGCTGTTCAACCATATTTTTCGATCGAACAAGATGCCAGATGAGTGGAGGAGAAGTATATTGGTACCGATCTATAAGAATAAAGGGGATATTCAAAGTTGTACTAATTACCAGAAAATTCAGTTGATGAGCCATACTATGAAGCTATGGGAGAGAGTTATCGAGCATCGATTGAGAGCAATAACGTGGGTCTCTATGAACCAATTTGGTTTCATGCCCGGAAGATCAACCATGGAAGCCATTTTCTTAATAAGACAAGTTATGGCGCGGTACAGGGAGAAGAAGAAGGACCCACACATGGTTTCTATTGAATTGGATAAACATAAAGTTCTAACAAAGTACGTTGGGCTTATTAAGGACATGTACAACAATGTTGTGACTAGAGTTCGAACAAGTGATGGAGACACGGATGACTTCCCGATTAGAATAGGACTACATCAAGGGTCAGCTTTGAGCCCTTATTTGTTTGCCTTAGTGATGGATGAGGTCACAAGTGACATACAAGGGGACATCCCTTGGTGTATGCTTTTCGTGGACGATGTAGTGCTAGTTGATGAAAGCCAGACATGAGTGAATCAAAAACTAGAGTTATGGCGGCAGACTTTGGAGTCCAAAGGTTTTAGACTCATTAGAACTAAAGCTGAGTATATGAGATGTGACTTCGGCACTACAACTCGGGAGGAGGAATATATTAGTTTGGAAGGTCAAGTAGTGCCTAAGAAGGATACCTTTCGATATTTAGGATCAATGCTATAGAGAGATGGGGATATTGATGAAGATATTAGCCATGGAATCAAAGCAGGGTGGATGAAGTGGCGGCAAGCATCTGGTGTCCTATGTGATAAAAGGGTACCACAGAAGCTCAAAGGCAAGTTTTATAGGACGACGATTAGACCTGCTATGTTGTATGGTGCAGAATGTTGGCCTATGAAAAGATGACATGTTCAACAGATAAGTGTCGCAAAAATGCGTATGTTGCGTTGGATTTGTGGTCATACAAGAAGGGATCGAGTTCGGAACGATGATATACGTGATAGATTAGGGGTAGCACCGATTGAAGAAAAGCTTGTCCAACACCGGTTGAGATGGTTTGGACATGTCCAACGAAGACCTCTAGAGGCACCGGTGCGTAGTGGAATCCTAAGTCAGGATAGTAACATGAAGAGAGGCAGAGGAAGACCGAAGTTGACTTGGGTAGAGGTAATAAAAGGAGACTTGAAAGGATGGAATATCCCAAAGACTTAGCCTTAGATAGGAGTGCTTGGAAGACAGCTATTCACATGCCTGAACCTTGATTGCTTCTGCTGGGTTTCAACTCTAGCCTACCCCAACTTGTTTGGGACTTAAAGGCTTTGTTGTTGTTGTTGTTCTCGGTGCGGCATGGTGACCGTAGACCCCACTGTGGATATAGCAAAGCAAACACTTCCCTTGTTCGATGGGGATGCAGCGCTGCAGGATCCCAGTGTGGCTTCACTTGTAGAGTTCTCCCTCAATAAGGACAAAGGACTTGGCGCGACGCGCGAGTCATTGAGCCTTCGTCTTGTCCGTCGGCAGCGCCTCACGGAGGAGGTAATCAAGGTAGAGCATCCTCCAGTTGAGTAGAGGGTCAGGCTCTATCGCTGGGTCCTCTTCGAGCTCCATGACTTCAAGGTCGAATGGAGCCGATGGTTGGTCAGCCCCTGAGCCCAGGGTGGGCGGCCCATCGCTGACTTGTTTCGGCCCCTCGTAGCGAACTGAGGGCTTGTGCTGATCGCTGGTGAAGACACCCATTACCACCAGCTCTTGGCCGAACGCTGCTTTCTCCAGCACATCAGCCGCCTTGTTGAGATGCCTCGGAATGTGGTTGAGCTCGAGGCCGTCGAACTTGTCCTCCAACTGGCGGACTTCTCGGCAATATGCAGCCATCTTGGCGTTGTGGCAGCTCGACTCCTTCCTGACTTGGTTGATGACCAGCTGGGAGTCACCCCAGACGTCGAGGCGTCGGATGCCCAACTCGATGGCGATGCGTAGGCCGTTGATGAGCGCCTCATATTTAGCCACATTGTTAGAGGAGGGGAAATGGATGCGGACCATGTACCTCATGTGTACCCAAGGGGCAAGATGAAGACCAGCCCCACGCTGGCTCCCTTCTTCATCAGCGATCCATCGAAGTACATCGTCTAGTACTCTTGGTCGACGATCGCTGGTGGCATTTGGACCTTCGTCCACTCTACAATGAAATAAGCCAACACTTGGGACTTGATGGCCGTCCGGGAGGCATACGCAATGTCCTGACCCATCAGCTCGAGTGCCCACTTCACGATTCTTCCTATGGCATCCTGGTTTTGGATGACCTCGCCAAGGGGGAAGGATGTCACGACCGTCACTGGATGTGACTCGAAGTAGTGGCGCAACTTTCTCTTGGTGATGAGGACGGCGTATAGGAGCTTCTGGATTTAGGGGTAGCGAGTCTTAGAATCGGATAGGACCTCGCTAATGAAGTACACAGGGCACTATACTTTGAGGGCGTGTCCCTCTTCTTATCGCTCCACAACCAGGGCGACGCTGACCACTTGCGTGGTGGCTGCAATGTAGAGCAGAAGGGGTTCTCCATCGGTTGGAGGAACCAGGATCGATGCCTTGTCAGGAGCTACTTGACCGTGTCAAGTGCCTCCTAGGCCTTGGACATCCATTCGAAGTGGTCAGCCTTTTTCAGAAGTCGATAAAGGGGGAGACCTCGTTCACCGAGGCATGAGATGAAGCAGCTGAGCGCGGTGAGGCACCTTATAACTTGTTGTACCCCCTTTATGTTCTAAATCGGGCCCATCCTTGTGATGGCTGAGATCTTCTCCGGGTTGGATTCGATGCCACGCTCGGAGATGATGAAACCAAGCAGCATACCCCTCGGGACCCTGAAAATGCACTTCTAGGGGTTGAGCTTAATGCCATTTGCTCGGAGTTTTGCGAAGGTCTACTCAAGATCGACTAGGACCTGGTCAGTCCATTTGAACTTGACCACGATGTCGTCCACATAGGCCTCAACGGTCTGCCTGATGAGGTCCCCAAAATACTTGAGCATACAACGCTGGTATGTAGCCCCCAGCATTCTTTAGACCGAATGGCATTATGACATAGGAGAACGATTCGAATGGGGTGATGAAAGATCTCGGGAGCTGGTCGGACTCTTTCATCATGATTTGATAGTACCTGGAGTACGCATCAAGGAAGCAAAGGGTTTCGCACCCTGAGGTAGAGTTGACTATTTGGTCTATACGCGACAAAGGAAATGGATCCTTTGGGCACGCTTTGTTGAGACCCATGTAGTCAACACACATCCTTCATTTCCCACTCTTCTTTCATACAAGAACAGGATTGGCTAACCACTTGGGGTGGTATACTTCCTTGATGAACCCAGCCGCCAAAAGCTTCGTGATCTCCTCATTGATGGCTCTGTGTTTCCCTTCGTCGAAGCGATATAGGCATTGCTTCACCGACTGGGAGCCTGGTCGGATCTTCAAGGCATGCTCGGCGACCTCCCTTGGAATGCCTGGCATGTCCAAGGGTTTCCATGCAAAGATATCTCTATTGGCATGGAGGAAGCCAACGAGCGTGCTTTCCTATTTGGAGGAAAGCGTGGTGCCAATGCACACCACCTTGCCGTCGGGGCTGCTGGGGTCTATAAGGACCTCCTTGGCGCCCTCTACTAGCTCAAAAGACCCAGCCGACCGCTTGGGTGCTTCTTCGGTGACCTCCTTCCTGATGGCTATGAGCTCTTTGGAGGCGATGATTGCTGCGACATGACCACAACACTCGACCTCGCACTCGTAGGTGCGTTGGAAGGAGGTGCCGATGGTGATGACCCCGCCTGGGCCTGGCATCTTCAGCTTTAGGTAGGTGTAGTTGGGGACGACCATGAACTTCGCGTAGCATGGTCGTCCTAGGATGGTGTGGTAGGTTCTGTGGAATCCAACCACTTTGAAGGTGAGGGTCTTCGTCCTTTAGTTGGACGGGCCCCTGAAGGTGATGGGCAGATCGATCTGCCCAAGTGGCATGGCCAGCTTTCCCGACACTATGACATGGAAAGGCGCTCTAGTTGGTCAAATACGGGATCGACTGATGCCCATGGCATCAAGCGTCTCGACATACATGATGTTGAGGCCGCTGCCTCCGTCAATCAGTACCTTAGAGAGCCGCTTCGTGCCGATGATCGGATCGACCACGAGCGGGTATCTCCCCAGTTGCGGGATGCTCTCTGGGTGGTCGGACCGATCGAAGGTTATGGCGGATTCTGACCATCGGAGGAAGGTAAAAGTGGCCAGCTCGGCCATATAGACCTCACAACATGCACACTTCTGGCGACGCTTGGAGTCGTAGGCCACCGACCCTCCGAAGATCATGAGGCAGCCATCTGGCATCGAAAAGCCTCTGGACATCGTTTGCGGTTGGCTTGGGGTCCTTCCCATGCTCCCCCCTGTTGAAGCCTCTGGACAAGAACCGCTTCATGAGGCCACAGTCCTTTGTATAGATGCTTGATGGGGAAGGAATGGTTCGGGCATGGCTGATTCGAGCAGCTTTTCGAAGTGGTCCGGAGTACCCTCCGTGGGCTTCCGGCCCCCCTTGCGGTTGGCGGTGGCCACGAGCGAGCCTTCGTGCCGCTGCTTGTTCTTCTTCTTGATGAGACGGTTGGAGGCGCCTTCGCTGGCATCCTCGTCCTATTTTGCCTTGCCCTTGAGGCGGTCAAAGATCGCTCCGACAGCCTCCTCACCCGAGGCGTGGCTGGTGGCGATGTCGAGGAGCTCCTTGGTGGTTCGTAGGCCCTTACATCCTAGTTTATGAACCAAGGACTCGCAGGTGGTCCCAGACAGGAAAGCTCCTATAACGTCGGCATCGGCGACGTTAGGCAGCTCGTTGCACTATCGGGAGAAGCGCTGAATGTTCCCACAAAGGGTTTCTTCGGCCTTATGTCGACAGTTCTTGAGATCCCATGGGTTCCTAGGGCGCTTGTACGTGCCCTAGAAGTTCTCCACGAAGATCTCTTTTAGATCCACCCAACTTTGGATTCTGTTGGGCGGAAGGTGTTCCAACCATGTTCGCGCCAAATCAGCCAGGAATAATGGAAGGTTGCGGATAATGAAATCATCATTATCCGCTCTATCGGCTTGGCAGGCAAGTCGATAATTCTCGAACCATAGTATGGGGTTTGTTTCCCCAGAGTATTTTGGGATGTTGGTTGGTGGTCGGTACCTTGGCGGGAGGGCAGTGTTGAAGATGTGTCTACCGAAGGTCTGAGGCCCCGGTAGGCTAGGGCTTAGGCTTTGGTCCTCGTCGCTATCGTAGCATCCACCACGACGAGGGTGATAGCCGTGGCTAGCTACCTTTCTCGGATCATCGCGGGTACGTCTACGGGCATCGAGGGTGTCGCGTGCGTCACGGTTGCGGCCAAGACGCTCATGCACCAGGACTGCGGTGCACTGCCTGCCGCCTTGTGGTGCCTAGTGGACTGACGCGTCCTTGTCGGGTCGCTCTAAGGGCGTGCGCTGGCTGGCGTCGAGCTCACGTCACCGAGACAACAAGCTCTCAGCCTACTGCATCACCGCATGCTCGAGCAGCGTGCGAATCTCACGGTGGGCCCAATGATCCTCGGGCGTCGTGGGCCCCGGAAGCCCATGGAGTAAGGCCACCGCAGCGGCGATGTTCTGGCTCGCACCGAGCAAAGTGTGGGAGGGCTTCCTCGTCCGCGATGATCCTTCGGTTCACGTTGTGGGCCATGGTGCGCGCGCGCCCACCGTCTCCGTGGCGCTCGATCTCCCGATCGAGCTCCGCATGTTCCTGCTCGAGCTGGAGTCATGCTTCCTCGAGCTCTAGGTGCCGGGCCTTCAGCTATTCCACCCATAGGTGGGGTGGGGCCCCTGTCTCACCCTCGACCTCATCATCGAGGTTATTCATTGGGGCAGCCTCCTCTTCATGGATGCTTTCGACGTGTCCCTCGGGGGTACCTGCCATGAAACACTCACGAGAGGGGTGATGACTCCCCCTGCTAGAGAAAGAGCTGGTGGGCAACTCCGACTCTGCAGCGAGGAGGTTGTGGAAAGATTCTATAACATATTCGGTCATCCCCATGAATTCATCGTTCCTAGGGGACCGAGGAATGCATTGCGCCACAAAGGCTCTGTTCGCTTCTCTTATAATCCATCTTTTTCAGCTTATTTTTTCAGCCGAAACAGTGTTTTTCTCTCACAACAAATCATCCGGAACAGTGTTTTGGCTTATTTTTTCAGCGAAACGAACGGGGCCAAAGTGGCCAACGGTCTTTGCAGCGTTGCGCAGACCGAATGGGAGCGCTGTCGGAGCGCTCTAGATGAGGTATTTCAGGGAAAGAGGTTCTTCCCTGACAAGTTGCGCCATGACATTGGCGAATGAGAAGATAAGGTGGCGCAGGTTCTCCCGGGATGGTCGGGGTCCTAGAAAGGCGCCGAGCTGGCGCTCCAACCTTCTATAGTCGAAGCCAAGGAGCTAGCCGCTCCCAGGGGCGTGGGCCTCTGGTGCCTGTAGCCGTAGCTCCTCAAGCACCTCGGCGATCACGTCGAGGCTGGCGAAGTGGAGTGGTCGGACGGCTGCGGGAGCTAGCGCCAACTCTCCCTCTGTTGTGATGATGAAGTCTAGGTCCCTAAAGCGCACGCGCACGCTCGGGACACAGCTAACGTTATGACTAGCCATCCGAGGCCTGGTGTGGATGTCGAGACGCGCAAAAGGCCCCTACCTGACACGCCAACTGTCGGTGTTTTGAGTTGCCACCAACAAGTAAATTTCTAATATTGCGCGTCTGGCTTGGATGGTGTGCTAAGAGGACATAAGATTTATACTGGTTCGGAAGGAATGTCCCTACGTCCAGTTCGTTGCTGCCGCTCGTGTTACTAGCACTGAAAGTTCGTAGTAGGGATTACAAATGGGCGAGAGAGGGATGGGTCCCAAGTCTCTGATGGAAAGGATGAATGGGTGCTGAGAGCTCAGTCGCTGCTCGGTTGTATGTTCGAGGTTCGATGAGTTGATCGGATTCAAGTCTCCTGTGGTGTGTTGTGATGCGTTGGTTTGATCAATTGTCCGATGCCCCGTAATGGGATGCCCTGCTTTCCCTTTTATAGGCCAAGAGAAAGCAGGGGTTACAACGGAGGGGAAAGAGGAGAATCAGAAGGGGAAGAAGTCCCCTAGGATCGCCGGGTCCTTCTTCTCTTCTGTGCGGGTCCCGCTGACCCTGTAGACATCAATAGGGACAACTTCATGTCATGGCCCTGTCCGTCACTGGCGCCATGTGCAGGCGTCAACTGTCGGTCATGGCGCCCCACTCCGTCCCGACGGACGTCGTGGTGAACTTACGTGCCCGTCAGTGTTAGTACGGGGGTTAGGCAAAATAACACCGGTACGCCCGACGTTGTTCCTGTTGTGAACCCTCAGGTATGGCCCATCGTGGTCACGGGTTACATCGAGGCATGCCAGTCTCTTCCCTGACGTCAGAGCTTTGACCCAGGCCCATACGCTTGGACCTAGAGTAGTTGGCGGCCGTATGTGTCTCCGTTAGGCGAGACGGAGCCCCTGGCCTCGGGGTCAGGCAAGGCAGAGTTCCTCCCCTGAGGACGGGCGATGCGGAGCGCAAACCCAAAGGTCGGGCGAGACGGAGCCAGCCCTCAGGGGTCGGGCGAGGCGGAGCCTGTGGCCTCGGTGTCAGGCGAGACGGAGCCCGTCCCTAGAGGTCGGGCGAGGTGGAGCCAACCCACAGGGGTCGGGCAAGGCAGAGTCCACCCTCAGGGGTCGGGCAAGGTGGAGCCCGCGGCCTCGGTGTCGGGTGAGACGGAGCCCGCCCCCAGATGTCGGGCGATGCGGAGCCAACCCTTAGGGGTCGGGCGAGGCGGAGTCCGCCCTCTGGGGTCAAGCGAGGCGGAGCCCGCGGCCTCGGTGTCGGGCGAGGCGGAGCCCACCCTCGGTGGTCGGGCGATGTAGAGCCCGCGGCCTGGGTGGTCGGGCGAGGCAGAGTCCGCGACCTCGGTGTCGGGCGAGACGGAGCCCACCCCCAGAGGTCGGGCGAGGCGGAGTCCGCCCTCAGGGGTCGGACGAGGCGGAGCCTGCGGCCACGGTGTCGGGCGAGGCAGAGCCAACCCTCAGGGGTCGGGTGATGCGGAGCCCGCGGCCTTGGTGTCTGGCGAGGCGGAGCCTACGGTCTCGGTGTCGGACGAGGCGGAGCCAACCCCAGAGGTCGGGTGAGGCGGAGCTTGCGTACCTGGAGGTCGACAAGAGCTGTAGTCACGCTCTTGACCGCTCGGATGAATCAACGTTGATGTTTATTAACTCCTCTTCGAGTACCATAATATTGGTATCCGACACTTATGTCTAGTTCTAGTAATTAGTACCTAATATCCGATGTGAAAAAGACTAAACTTTACTCATCGGATTCAAACAGCCTAGGTACTCGTGTTACCCAAATGTTCAATCTGCAGTGTCTGTTCGAGTGACACACGTCCCACACGGTGGCACATGCTACAGGGGATGACGGTGGAGTGTCTTAGGCCCCGTTTAGATGCGAAAAGTTTTGGCTTTTGGTTACTGTAGCACTTCGTTTGTATTTGATAAAAATTGTTCAATTATGGACTATTTAGGCTTAAAAGATTCGTCTCGTCAATTACGGGTAAACTGTGTAATTAGTTATTCTTTTTACCTATATTTAATGCTCCATATATGTGCTGCAAGATTTAATGTGACGGAGAATCTTAAAATTTTTTGGATTTTGGGTAGGATGTAAACAGAGCCTTACTCGCTTCCGGTACATTTCCATTTTCGTAGGAGTATAGTACCTCTGTCGATGCAAGCAGAGGAAAATCAAAATACGTGCCTATCTTTAAATAGTGGCAGTACTCCGTACTATCTTCGGCTATTCAGTAGTCCATTTTGTATGTTTGACAGGAACTGCAGATGTACTGCCACCACCTACTACGTGGTAGGAGTACGTACATCTTTTAATGTGCAAAAATCTTGTAGGTAGTGGTATTTGCTTGGCACCGAAGACACCTTGCATTTCGTCCCGCGAAAAAAAGAAACCGAATGTACGAGAGCTCAAGCACTCATTTACTGAGTTACATGCTGTGAAGATTTTTATTTTACTCGAGGCACTTCCCTTTAGCCAGGCCTCGATTAGATTGCAAATTTTTGCAACCTGGACACTGTAGCACGTTTCGTTTGTATTTGACAAACTTTATCCGATCATAAATTAACTAGGCTTAAAAGATCCGTCTCGTGATTTACAACCAAACTGTGTAATTAGTTATTTTTTTACCTACATTTAATGCTCCATGCATGCGTCTAAAAATTAATGTGACAGAGAGAAAGTAAAAAAACTTGGAATTTGGAGGTGATCTAAACCAGGCACCAGGTTGCTATTCTCTTCTCCATTGTACTATTTTTGAACTAAATGTTTTCCTGATCTTAGTATTATCTTTCTATTCTATTTTCTATATATACTCGGCAGACGGCAGTTCCATGTTGTGCGATGTGACCACTAGCTAATATACCTATAATAAAAATGGAAAGCAAAACTGCAAAGGCACAGATGCACAAACTTGGCAATCTTATCGCCACTGGCAATCTTATCGCCACTCGATCGGATTTTTAGAAAAAGAAAAAGGGAATCTCATCAACGCGAAGCTAGGATACAATACGAGTAGTAGTTTCTTACCGCGTCTTCTGCGCTTTCCGCCTTTTGCTACTAGCATTTGCTCCGTTCCTCGTGCGCGTGGACATGGCGATTCTGCCGATGGCGTGATACGGACGATGACGAAACTTGCCATGCCCAGTCCAGGAGGATGGTGACGTCTCGTCGCCGTCTCGCAGACGCAGAAGCTGGAGCGCGGAATCCAACGACGGCTTCCCAACCGGCTTCGCTTGAACTGGGTCGGAACCTGCCCGGCTCGATTCCTTTTGGACCAAACAACGCGGATCTCAGCGTGGGCTACACGCTTCCAGATGGCGCGTCCACCAGTAATCCAGTTTCTACTATCGCGGCCATAGATGGCCAACGGGCCCACACGGCCCGGCCCAGCATGGGCCCATGCCAGCACAGCCCGATAGCCAACGGGCCGGCACGACACGCCGTGCCTCCCGGGCCGTGCCTCACAGGGCCACTGGCCTAGCCTTCGGACCAGGCACGACCCTATGGGTCGATTTTCGTGTCGGGCCGGCCCGCGAAGCATGACCAGAATCACGGGCTGTGTCAGCCCACGGTTAATGAATTAAAAATAATAAAAAAAATTCCCAAAGTCCACCGGCGAGCTCGACTGCTCCGCACGGCTCCACCGCCGCCGCCTGATGCATCCATGGATCCCGGCCCCTGCACTCACGCCGCCACCGGATCGACAGGAGAGGAGGCCCCGATCCTCGCCATGGCAGCTCGACCGGATCCATCGCCGAGGAGCGAGGCTGGTGGCGCCACCGGAGAGGCCCTCCGGCCTCCGCCGGATCCACGCTAAGACGCCGCTGCGCCGGGTCATGCCGCCACATGGCTGGCCGCGTCGTGCCTGAAGAACACCGGATCCGGGAGAGAATTTGGATCTGGGAGAGGCGCGACTGTTGCTCCTTGTCGCTCTGCAGCAGATGCCACCGCCTGGGCCGCCTTGGGCTCGTCGGATCTGAGGGAGAGGGTCGGGGGAGGGCGCCACTGTCGCTGGCTCACCGGATCTGAGGAAGAGGGTGCCACTGTGAGCTGGGCCGCCACGGATCTGAAGGAGGGAGGAAGAGGGTGGGGGAGGGTGGCGCCGCCGCCACTGGCTGTCTGGAGAGATGGAGGAGGAGTGGAGAGAGGAGGTCGCGAGGAGGGCGGCGGATCTTGGGGCAGAGAAAGCGGCGGAGGAGGTCAGGGGCGGAGAATGAGGGAGAGGCGAGGCGCGTGGTGCCGAGCGGCAAGTAGGAGAGGGAGTGTTTAGGGTTTTCTGTTTTCGTTTATATAATGGAGGGCGCGGGGAGGCGGCAGGCCGGGCTGTCAGCGGGCATCTGGTTATGTAGCAGGCCGTGCCGTGCCGGCCCACGTGCCTGGGGTAAGGACTAGGCACGGCTTGCTCTCGTTTATATGTGGGCCATGCGTTTTATTACTGTAGACAGTAGGCTACTGGTATATTATGTGTTTATGTGGGCTGGGCCAGTCTGCTGTTGGTGGGCGCATTCACGGCCTGCCACGGCGCGGGGGCGGCTGCGTTCCGCGACGCCATCGTCGTCTCGTTCCGATCCATGCGCAACCGCCAAAAACGCTGCGCCTCTAAAAGGTGAAGGAACGCGAAACAAACGGCGCAAGGCAAAAGAAAAATTGAGAAAAGAAAAATCGAGGTCGCGTGCCTGCCCGCTCTCGCGACGATTTCCATCTCTCCCTCCATTTTGCCCCCTCCCTCTTCTCTTCCTTCCTTCCTCCCTCCGCTTGCTGTCTCCTTGCCTTAGGGTTTCTCCAGCTCTGCGATCCGCCTCGCTCCCTCCCTCCCCGATTCCGCGGCCCCGATTCGCGCGATCTCCGCGCGGCCATGGTCTCCGGCGCGGCGCACAACCCGGACGGGGGCGGCGGCGCCCAGGCCACCCAGCGCCCGCCGCCGCCGCCCACGCAGGTGGGGGCCCGGACGCCCGTCGCCACGCCGCCGCCGGTCTCCGGCGGCGCCGCGCACTCCGCGTCTACTAGTGGGGGCAGCGCCGGCTCACCACCGTCCAGCCGCAGCGAGCAGCACGCCCCCGACGGTGCTGGCAAGGGTCCTGCCCTCGGGGCTGCGCCCGCGGCGGCGGCGGCGTCCACCCCGGCCAGCGATAGCACGTTCCTCCGCTTGAATAATCTCGACATCAACGGCGACGACGCGCCGTCGTCGCAGGCTCCTACGAGGTTGGTTTGTGGAAACTTGTGTCGGTCTGTGCAGCTGTATTTGCCCGTGCTTTGGTTGCTGCGCGGTTATGTTGGAGATAGGCATCGATACAGACATACAGTGTGTCGACCATGAGAAAGGTTGTCCTGGAGATACAGGAAACATACTGTGGGAGGTTGCTCATTCTGTGTCATGACGAACTGTTAGCTGTTATTATTTGGACGAAGCATGCCTGGTGAAGTGTCTTCTGTGGTCATTTTCATGTCTGCAAGTATGATTTTACTCAAAAGCATGTACTAGCTCCCGTCTTGTAGGTTTGGCTTCCTGATCGTGTCAGCCTTGCTAGCAGTGGCGGAGCTCGCGTTAAAAAATATGGAGTGCGCGCCGGGGGGGGGGGTGGGGTGCTATTTTTGCCTAATTATCAACACATGCACACAAGCTTGGATCCTCGGAGTGGCAGGCAGGGCCAACGGTCGATTGTGGGCATGTGTTGTGTGCGCTGCTGTAATTTGGTCCTTCCCAATCGGAAGCACAATAGGCAAGAGCAACAGGCCAGCAGCTAGGTTGTAGCATTGTTTAGGCCTTAGTTCAGGTACGCCTGGAATCACTGAAAAATATTTTGGACAAGGGTTTGGGGGGGTGGTGGCGGCATCGCCCAGGTTGGCTGAGCCGTAGCTCCGCCAGTGCTTGCTAGATAAGATGAACTTTTTAAATGGTGGACTGAATGCAATGTATTGTCTATTTGAAGTATGCACCCATGTTAAGCTGTTATATCAGCTATATGACTTGTATTGTTCTACAATCCTATACTGCATAAATTGAACCTAACAGTTAACAATGTACATTATATTTTTGCTAGCATTCATGTGGTTTGTCTTGTCTTATGATGTAGCTGTTTCTAGACAGGCTACACAGACTCTTGTGCAGACACAGTTAATTATTATAGTAAATAGGTTGAAAATTCATAGCAGGAGTTTCTACTTCTTAAGACTCTTTTGTATCCTTTCTTTTAGTTACTTATCTAAGCTTTTGGGGGCATTGTAAAACTGCAGCAAGAAGAAAAGGAGAGGCACACGGGCAGTGGGTCCTGATAAAGGTAACCGAGGACTGCGCCAGTTTAGTATGAAAGGTGAGGCTATTTTTTCCCCTTCCATGTTATACTTCTATATGACAGTTATCTTTGGAAAGTTAAGATAGGAGCATAGTGCAAATGTAAACATTTGGGCAGTTAAAGTATGCCATCTATGTTTCCATCACATCAGTGCATCCATTTCTTGATACATTTGAAGGCTACATGTATAGTGAATGGTACAGTAAAGCAGTGAATGCAAAATATCATAGGTGACTTAATGCGTGTTTCATTTGTTCCTTTGCAGTTTGTGAGAAAGTTGAAAGTAAAGGGAGAACAACATATAATGAGGTCAGTGCCTTTTCATTATATTATCCCATTTATTCAGTGTATTCTAGATCAGATTGGCTTGCTTTTCTTCTGATAAAAAAGCCTGCAAATTTGCATTGTTTCTTTTATTCCTTTGCATGTATTACGTCTATGCTCTACTTCGAAGATTTGATCCACTATTTGAAAGAGGAAGGAAGGTTGGATACACTGTAAAAGTAAAACCTAACGTCATTATCTGTACCAGGAAGATCTGACCATTTGATCATTAAACTGGCTTGTTCATATATGTTCATGCATACAAACTGTTAGACTTGTTTTCTGGTTTTACGTCAATTGTTCAATAGAGGGTCCCCTTAACATTACGCAAAGAGACACTAAAACTTGATGGCGTTATATACAGAGGACAAAAGTAGCCGATGATCATTGACCAGACTGCTTCATATCCATGCTGGCCCCTATGGTCTTGTAACATTATTTTCACTTTGAAAATGAGGATTTTAGTGCATTACTACTGTACATCGTTTTATCTACATGTTTTTTTGGCTTCGTTTTGTGAATAAAAAATCCTATAGGTTACTGTGTATAGTGATACTAAATTTTGGAATTCATATTTATCCTCTTCCTTTGACAGGTGGCAGATGAACTTGTTGCAGAGTTTACAGACCCCAATAATAATTTTGAGGCACCAGATCCTGATAACCCTAATGCGGTAAGAAATGTGGCTTCTCCTTGGCATGATTTTATTTATTTAATCTGATATGTGCTTGGTCCTCACTGTATGTTAACATGCAGCAACAATATGATGAGAAAAATATACGACGAAGAGTTTATGACGCTTTAAATGTTCTAATGGCTATGGACATTATATCTAAAGATAAAAAGGAGATCCAGTGGAAGGGCTTGCCGCGGACTAGTATAAGTGATATTGAAGAATTGAAGGTTCTTGTCACTCTTAACAATGCATTTTGACATTTGATTTGCTTATGCTATTTTTATCCACTGCTTTATCCTTTTTTACAGAAGGAGCTTGTGGGACTGAAAGGTAGGGTTGAGAAGAAAAGTGCTTACTTACAGGAGCTACAAGACCAAGTAAGGATATGACATCAGTTTCCTCTTCCCACCTCTGCTTCATACAGTTGTAACTTGTATATATTATATATATGTCACAACCCTTAGAGCAAAAGAGCTGATGGTATTGTATACTTTGTTTCATTGTGGCTTTACCACAACTAAAGTCTCAGTGGAGAACAAATACATACTCTTGTGTGCCATCCTTTATTTTCATCTGTAAACTGATTGCACAAATATTTTCTTTATTGTTTACACAGAAGCATAGTTGTCTCTTATGCTGCATATTTAGTGTAACCCAGTGTCTTTATTAGCATATGTTCTCCACGACTCCACATCATCATATCAAGGTCCACCACTCTGGCTTCTGTGCTGGTTTAGATTTGTAGAACACATAAGTTAATTGTCATATACAATTGTCACATTCAGTAAGCTGTAGCAGGTTGGCTCCTGGACCTGCTAGTTTTTGCGAAACCAATTGCCCTTGTAATCTGCCAGAAAAACGGTGAAATTCCATACTCTAATTTTACTGAAAACCTGGTGTGCCATCATCATTCCTAACCTTGTTTGTCAGTTGTCACAGTATTGGTTCACAGAAAACAATTGCAATAATTATTTCTTTATATTTTATGCTTGCTATTTCTTACAACTAGTATTTCTTATTTTCTTATCGCCTACCCAATTTGTGATCTTCATATCTGTGGGCTGTTTTTTTGGCATATCAAGTATGTAGGTCTGCAAAACCTGATTCAACGAAATGAGCAATTATATGGTTCAGGAAACACACCTTCTGGTGGAGTGGCTTTGCCATTTATCCTAGTCCAGGTGAATATGTTTTCAGTTCTATGTTCTGTTTCCTTTTGTATATAATGGACCGAATGGAAGTGAACTCTGCTTCTGCGCATGGTTTAGAGTTAAATGCCGGATATTTATTCTTTTGCTTGCAGACCCGACCTCATGCAACTGTGGAAGTTGAAATATCAGAAGATATGCAGTTGGTGCATTTTGACTTCAATAGGTGAGACTGGGAATGATACTCTTTTTTTGTCAAATGTGGCTATTACTTTGATTGATCTTTAGCTTGAAAGTTTGCTGGTGGGAACGTCGCATGTTCATATCTCATTTGTATGCTTGCTGTCAAGGGTTTGCAAATTGTGCAATGGGAGAACCATCATGTTCATTATTGTTAATGTGAATTATTTGCTTTAACTGTTGGCTATGTCTTAGAATAATTTTTGTGACATGCAGAATAGGCTCTAATTTTAACCAGAAGATTTTGCTAAACTAATTTTTAGGTTTGGCAATGATGCAACTTGTATCAATACAAATACCATTTGGTTCTCAGTGTAGAGTTGTTGCTACTTGCGCTTTTGTGTCTGTTTTGTATGAGAATGGTGTGCGGGTGCAAGTGCGCAACACTAGCTTAAACTGGACAAAGCACCCACCAGGATTCTGAATTAGAAAAGATAAACTTTGAACATCGTTTCAGTGATATCTCTGTGAATGAAATATGTCTAAATAGAATTTGTGCATATGCTTCTTAGATTGACTCAAGTTTTTGCTGTATTCTTTTCTAATTTGTATTCTGAAACTGCAGCACCCCATTTGAGCTGCATGATGACTCATATGTCCTAAAAGAAATGCGGTTCTGTGGAAGAGAACAACATGACTGTGCTCAAGAGTCGACATCAAATGGAGGTGAGAGCTCAAGCATGTCAAATATTTATTGGCAACAAGTACAGCATCTGGAGCGGCCAAATAATGGCACAGTTAGGTTACCAAGCTCACCGCCTATTCCAGGGATATTGAAAGGGCGTGTGAAGCATGAGCACTAACGCTTGGGTGTTGGTTCACTGGCCTTGTCGTCTGAGCAGTTTGTTTTATTACATTTCTTCGTTGTGTAAAGGGCCTGTAAATTATTAGGCAAGGGGGAGAGTAGCTTGATCTGATTTAGCTCTGCACCATATTTGGTAGAACGACGGGTGCCCTGAGTAAGTGTAACCATCCTTGAATCGGTTCCTTTAGTATGATTGAGAAAAGGTTTGACATGTGATTGTAGAGCATTGTAAATTAGTTGATGTCTATCTGGGTGAAATTTGAGCAGGTTGCGTGCTTCGTTCTGGGAACAAGCATCTTTTTTTTTTCTTGTTCCTTTTCCTTAATTCTCATATGATTATTAGAAGTTCAAATTTTATAAGGCGTACAGCTTGTGACTAGGCAAACTGTTAAGTTGAAATGCGATGGCTATAGACAGGCCTGGTTCTGGAATAGCTCTGGACGGTTGGATCCTTATTTAACGAACACAAGTTCTGGAATTCAATTTGCTCAGTCTTTAAATTTAGAATATATTGGAGCATCTCCAATAGTAAAAAAATAAAAATTATTCCAAAAATCTGGTTTTGCTACCTTTTCAATAACCATTTGGAAAGAAAAAAAAACTCTCACCAACAATTTTCGGACGAGCCTCCTAGCAGCGGTTGGCGGCGACGATCGAGTTAATAGAGTGTCGGGAAGAAAAAAAAAATCAGTGCCCATAGAGAGTAGTGGTTGTCTGTGTATGTCTGCACATGGATGTTTCCTTTTTTTTTTTCTAAACATGGATGGATTGGGATTTGGGAGCTGGGAGCCTGGGATAGAGAGCCTTTGTTTTTGTTCATGCTGCCAAAAAACCCCGGAGAACGTTCATGTAATTGTGTAATTGCTGCTAACGATTTGTTAGCTGTTGAGTAATGAGATTACACCTAGTTTCAAAAAAATAATTCAAGATTAATAATAACTTTACTAAAGGAAAAAGTCTAAGTTACTCCCCTCAAGTTTGGCATATGTCCAGATTACCCCCTAAACTTACATTTGGTTCAATTTACTCCCTCCAACTATTTCAGTTGGTCTAGTTTACCCCTTAACATGGTTTGCTATTTTTGTTTTTCCACGTATTAGTTGAGTCTTAATATCAACTTTTGTGATATGATAGAGAACATCATAAGTTATGTTAGAAAAATATATCTTAACTTTTTGCCACTATTTTGATAGCTTAGGAAATTTAATAATAAATTAACACGGGAGGTACAATATCGTATAAAATATAATGATGAAAAATTTATAGTGCATTTTTCTAATACAAAATACAATGTCCTCTATCACCTCACAAATTTTGAAACTAAAATATAATTTATACATAGAGAAACAAAAAAGAAAAATCTCTTTAAGGTGTTAGTTGGACCAACTTAAATAATTGGAGGGAGTAAATTGAACCAAAAGTTAGTTTGAAGGTTATTTGGACATAGGCCAAACTTGAAGAGAGTAATGTGGACTTTTTCCTTTACTAAACTTGTTGGAGGTGGCACTGAAGCGCGCGACGCCGCCACGGCGCGACCTTTTGCGCTACTTCCGCGGCCTGCTACAGCCCGTAGAAGGGTGGACTCGGTTGCCGTGGCCCATATATTCCTTTTTTATTTCTTTTTAAAATGTAATATAACTTCTTTTTGTATAATGCGTTTTTAGTTCGGTTTGCGCCACTGTTTTTCTTACCACATGAGATCTACGAGTCTAAATCTATGATACATATATTTACAAGTATTTTATAAAGTGACAATTAATGTTTTATATACAATGACTTACGTATTAAATATACTCCATCCGTTACAAATTATAAGTCGCTTTGACTATTTTGGTTCATCCATTTTGCTATATCTAGATGCATAGCAAAATGTACTAAAAAAGTTAAAACGACTTATAATTTGGAACATATGAAGTACATAGCAACTTCTGATGGTTGTGTAACTACACATAAGACAACAAGTCGTTACATTACTTGGTAAACAGTTTGTATATAACTTGGAGCAAATAAGGTGATCGGTATTGTAGTATGCATACTAATTAGGTTTTACTGTTCGCTCAGGTTGCTACTTTTCATAGTAGTCAAACATGGGCGTCATATATACTCATACATACCAATTAAAGTTGAATCATCCATTCTGACTAGGGTCAAAACATCCATGCCGATTAGGTTCGTAGCATCCATGTCGATTAGGGTCACGACACCCATGCATTAGGGTTGCAACATATATGTACTGACTAGGGCTTAGAGTTACGGGTTTGCCCTACTGTATGCTAATGTTGCTACTTTTTAGAATGTTTCAAAATAGATCCTGTATGCTCATGTATGATGATTAGGATTACAACATCAATACTAATTAGGAGTCGCAACAGGGGTTATGCATGACTATATGTGTCCCCCTAGATTGCGTCTTGTTGTTAGAGATCGCTATAGGAGTTGTGACTAAAGTTCGCCTTCACCCCCACCACACCTTTTTTTTATTAGTGGTTGTAGCAGGGGTTCTAGCTACTGTCCGCCGTCCCCACTCCCCACAATTTGTAGTTAATATATTGTGATTTAGAGTCGCTGCAATGGTGTGACTATGGTTGGTTCCTTCTCCTAGTTTCCAGCTTGTTCTCTGATCAGTGGTCACTACATGAGTTATGAATATAGTTTGTCCTTCCCTAACACCCAGTTCTTCATAGATTGTTCTAATTTAGGGTCGATGCAATGGTTGTGACTATGGTTTGTCCCACACCTAGTTCATAGCGATGTGTCGCGCGTTAACGCCGCCGCCCCCACTATTCCCTTTGCTATGAATAAAAACCCAGCGACATTCATGTGCATCCTCCTGTTGCTACATCAGCTGGGACGCGAACATCGATCGCTGTGAGAGTGCGCGGCCACGCCTTCGTCGTAGAGAAGGGGCTCGCGACATGGCGCCCCGCGAGACCACGATGGAAATCCTGCCTTTCTATTATTACACCGCGAGAGAGACAGCCGCTCGTCGCGTTCCAGCCGTGTCCACCGCTCCGCCTCTCTCGGAGGCCCCCAGGCTGACCGGCGGTATAAGCGTGGCCCGGCCGAGTCCTAGCATCGCACCGATCCGCCCCCCCCAATACTATTGCATGATGGACGCCAGTCTCCGCCTCGTCTTCCTCCTCCTCCTCGCGGCCGCGGCGTCCGCGCAGCTCTCGGCAGATTTCTACAAGGCGTCGTGCCCGGATGCCGAGAAGATCATCTTCGGCGTCGTCGAGAAGCGGTTCAAGGCGGACCCCGGCACCGCCGCCGGGCTCCTCCGCCTGGTCTTCCACGACTGCTTCGCAAACGTACGTGACAACGAACTTACTAGCAGTCGTCGTTGGTGGCAATGGCATGCATGCTTGCAGCGCGTGACTGGTTGCTGTGCGTGTCTCCGTCCAGGGCTGCGACGCGTCCATCTTGATCGACCCGATGTCGAACCAGGCCTCCGAGAAGGAGGCGGGCCCCAACATCTCCGTCAAGGGCTACGACGTGATCGAGGAGATCAAGACGGAGCTGGAGAAGAAGTGCCCAGGCGTGGTGTCGTGCGCGGACATCATCTCCGTGAGCGCCCGCGACTCGGTGAAGCTGACGGGCGGGCCTGAGTACGTGGTGCCCCTGGGGCGGCGCGACTCGCTCGTGTCCAACCGCGAGGACGCCGACAACCTGCCGGGCCCGGACATCGCGGTGCCAAAGCTCATCGACGAGTTCGCCAAGCAGGGCTTCAACATCGAGGAGATGACCGCGATGCTGGGCGGCGGCCACAGCATCGGCATCTGCAGGTGCTTCTTCATCGAGGCCGACGCCGCGCCCGTCGACCCGGAGTACAGGAAGAAGATCAGCGACGCCTGCGACGGCAAGGACTCGGGCTCCGTCCCCATGGACTCCACCTCGCCCAACGTCTTCGACGGCAGCTACTTTGGCCTGGTGCTGGAGAAGAAGATGCCGCTCACCATCGACCGCCTGATGGGGATGGACAAGAAGACGGAGCCCATAGTGAAGGCCATGTCAGACAAGACCACCGACTTCGTCCCCCTCTTCGCCAAGGCCATGGAGAAACTCAGCGTCATGAAGGTTCTCACGGGGAAGGACGGCGAGATCAGGAAGGTGTGCTCCGAGTTCAACAACCCTCAGAACAGCACCGGCAGCACGTCGGTGATACGGACCAGCTCCGTCAACGCCGACCAGATGGCCGGGCTGTCGCAGCCAGGGTCGTCGCCCAGGAAGGTGGGCCCTCCCGACGAGGTGGAAACACCCGCCATAGTAGCGAATGAGGCGGCCGCCAAGGTTCCCGGTGGTGTGGTCGTCAGCGTCGGAGGAGACCAGCAGCAGTCGCCCAACACGGTGGTGCCACCAAATGTGCAGCAGCCGCCCAACACGGTGGTGCCGCCAAACCTGCCGCAGCCGGGCGCCGAACCGTTAGGCCAGGAGAAGGTGGCGGATAGGCCCGGCCTGAAGCTCCGCGGCAGCGGCGAGCCTGTGAACCAGGTCCCGGTGGTGCCCGGCGGCGAGGATGCTGCCAGGCAGCAGGCGCTGGCAGCTCTGGAGGAGAAGAAGAAGAGGAACATGGCCAAACTCCGCGGCGCTGCCAAGGCCCATCAGTAGATGGATCATCGGAGTAGGCGTTCGGGGTGCCTGCCACTGCCAGTGCCGCCGTGCGCGTGCTGCAGCAGGGTGCATGCGGTGGTCAGGGGACAGGCACGCGCTGTTAGAAAATTAGGTATTTTCATGATCAATTTAATTCAAAAATATAACATCAACAGATTCGTGATAACATATATGTGCATATGTATATCTCTAACGAACGCTATAGCATGCAGCCATAATATACAGATGGATACAGTAAGAACGCAAAGTACGGTAATCACACAGATAAGATTGTATCCAGCGGAGGGTCCCGTGCCGAGGACATCGGAGGCTCCATTCGCACTAGTCGACATAGTGCGTTGCTCGAAGTCGTGGATCACACGATCGATGCGGGGACGGTGTTCGCAGATGTGATCCCACGAACGGATCACCAAAGAAGAAGAGCGGGTTCCACGAGCGATCACCGAGAAGAAGACGGGTTCGCTTAGCGATCACTAGGAAGAAGACGGGTTCCGCAAGGAAAAAGGTGTCGAACGAGCAGTCACGGAATCGCTCCCCAAAAACCTAATCACCGCACACCCCGTGCAAGGTTCGCAGGTGGATGAGGGTTCCGGAGGCACTGCTCTCCCGCTTCTCCGTGCACGCAAAGGTACGGGACGGGGAAGGGGAATCCAAAGGGCTGCTGAAATATGGTCTCTCTCGAAAGCGAAGCCAGAACGGTGAACTGACGGAGGACTGGTAACTGGCGCAATCAGTTCGCCTGCACCATAAAGGAGAGAAACTCCCGTGATTATGTGGATTAAGTGGCAAAACCTGACCACGCTCGCCCGCTTCGCTCGCCGCCCGCCTCGCCACGCCCACGGCCCGGCCGGCGACGGCAGCGGCGCGCGCGCGCATGTGGCACTTCTTTGTCCTTTTCTCAGCTTCTCAATTAAGATAGATAATTTTCAACCATATAAGCTGAGTAAACGTTCAGTCAAAATCCCATACAGTATTAAACCATACAACGCTTAATGTTACGTACCATAGTTTTATTTGATTTATTAAATATTATACGGGCCAAGCCCATAATATATCCAACAATCCCCACCAAATCTAGGGTTTATAACAAAGTAGTTTCAGAACCATATTTCTTTTATATACCAGTGTTTCAATGGAGACTGTTAAGTTGAACATCCATCTAGAGCAATAGTTTTATTCAGTCACAACTGAATAATAGACTAAGCCTTGAATTGACAGTTTCATGTGAGGTGAATGTCACTAAAGTCCTTAGCTCATACTAGGCTACAAAAGACATCCATTCTATTTGAAGCATATAAATCATACTCAAGTGTCTTTCATGAGTATTTAGAGATCACCCAAATCTCATAGACTGTGACCAGTAGTCTGACTAATATAGGTGTGTTCCTCAAAAGATGTTCTGTATGACAACATCTTTGCTTTAGCAAGCCACTTGGAACACATTAAGGTAAAAACCAACCTGTCTTACAGAAAGAAAAGATATGCATCAGAAATAAGTCTTACTAAGGATCTTTCCTCATAATTTACTACTAGTTTGTTTCACTATCTTACTTCACGGGATCTTCGATCACATAGAACAGGTTACCACTATAGTAAATTTCATGTGGGTCTCAAACCCATCTCTCTCGATGCACTTTCTATCACATTGCGTCACATACCCTTAGTGAATTGATCTGCTAGATTGTTAGACGTGTGAACATAGTCCAACGCTATTACTCCGGAGTTTCTCAATTTTCTGACAGATTTTAGTCGTCTCTTAACATGCCTTGTAGACTTAATGCTATCCTTAGAAATGTTAACCTTCGTAATCACAGTCTGGTTATCGCAGTTCATAGAAATAGCCGGTATGGGTTTTTCAACAACCGGTAAATCCATAAGGAGATCACGAAGCCACTCGGCCTCAGAGCCAGCGGTGTCTAATGCTGCGAGTTCTGCTTTCATTGTAGACTTCGTTAAGATAGTCTACTTGCAAGCCTTCCAGGAAACAGCACCACCTCCAAGCGAAAAACATATCCACTTGTGGCATAAAGGTCATCAGCATCAGAGATCCAGTTGGCATCACAATAGCCTTCCAACACCTTCGGGTGTCCGGTATAATGAATACCATAGCTCATAGTGCCCTTTACATAGCGCATCACTCTCTCAAGAGCATGCTAGTGATCATCTTCCGGGTTTGACACAAACCAGCTCAGCTTACACACAGCAAATGAGATGTCAGGCCTTGTTGCATTAGCAAGATACATGATCGAACCAATGATCTGGGAATATCTCAACTGATCCCTTGCTATTCTCCGATATTTCCTCAATAGAACACTTGGATCATAAGGTGTAGGAGCAGGTGCACAGTCACTAAACCCAAAGTGACTCAGCACCTTTTTCACATAGTGAGATTGTAACAGAGTTACCCCACCATCACCTTCTCTCAGAAGCTTTATATTAAGAATAACATCAGCCTCTCCCAAATTCTCTATCTCAAAATTATTAGATAAAAATTCCTTCACATCCTCAATCACTTTGAGACTGGATTCAAAGATTAGTATGTCATCAACATATAAGCACAAAATAACTCCTTCACCCCACCATACCGATAGTACACACATTTGTCAGCTTCATTCACAGCAAAGCTAGCAGATGTTAGAGTTCTGTCGAACTTCTCATGCCACTGCTTAGGAGCTTGTTTTAGGCCATATAATGACTTTAATAATTTACACACCTTGCCTTCTTGACCATTTGCTATAAACCCATCCGGCTGATCCATATAGATCTCCTCCTCTAACTCTCCGTTTAGGAAAGCTGTCTTAACGTCCATTTGATGAACGAGAAGACCATAAGAGGCTGTTAGGGAAAGCAAAACTCGAATTGTGGTCAATTAGACAACCGGTGAATAAGTATCAAAAAAATCCTCACTTTCCTTTTGAGTTTAACCCTTGGCCACAAGTCTTGCCTTATACCTCTCGATAGTACCATCAGGCCTAAGTTTTTTCTTAAACACCCATTTGCACCATATAGGCTTAGCACCCATAAGGACGATCAATAATTTCTCAAGTTATAGTAGACATAACAGAATCCATCTCACTCTGTACTGCTTCCTTCCATAAGTCAGCATCATAAGAGGAATATGCCTCTTCAATGGTCATTGGTGTGTCATCCACAAGAAACACAATATAGTCATCACCAAAAGACTTTGCAGCCCTCTATCTCTTACTTTTTCTAGTACTATAGTGTCATCCTTCTCAGGATTTTGCATATAGGGTTCCTCAATTTGTTCTACCGGAGTAAAATTTTTATGCTCATGGAGAATTATAAATTCATGGCCAGTCGTGCTAGGTGCATTTTTCATAGAAAACTCATTCTAAAAATATATAGCGTCTCTACATTCCATAATTGTATTAATAGCCATCTCAGGAACACTAGAATTTATAATTAAAAATCTATAACCCACGTTGCGAATAGCATAACCAAGAAAAACATAATCAACAGTCTTTGGTCCAAGCTTTCGCTTTTTGTTTATTAGCACATTTACATTTGCCAAACAACCCCAAGTTCGCAGGTAAGAGAGATTTAATCTCTTCTTCTCCTATTCCTCGAATGATGTAATTTCTTTGTTCTTTGTGGGCACTCTATTCAGGACATGATACGCTTTCAATATAGCCTCACCACACCATTCCTTAGATAGTCCCCCAGTCTCTAACATGACATTAACCAAATCAGTTAGAGTGCGGTTCTTTCTCTCTGCAATCCTATTGGACTGTGGTGAGTATGGTGGCGTCCTCTCATGAATAATTCCATGCATCGCGCAAAACTCAGAAAATTCATTTGAGAAATATTCTCCCCCGCGATCGGACTGCAAACGCTTGATTTTCTTCTCAAGTTGATTTTCTACCTCAGCTTTATAGACTTTAAAATAATACAATGCTTCATCTTTAGTTTTTAATAAATACACGTAGCAAAATCTAGTGCAATCATCTATACATGTCATGAAGTATCGTCTACCGCCATTAGTCAATTCACCATTCATTTCGTATAAATCAGAATGAACGAGTTCTAATAGTGCCAAGTTCCTCGCCTCAGCAGCCTTATGAGACTTGTGCGGTTGCTTTAATTGCACACACCTGGCACTTAGAATCTTTGACTAAGTTAAATTTCGGGATTAAATTCATATTTGCAAGCCGCGTGAGACAGCCAAAATTAATGTGACAAAGTCGTGAGTGCCATATATTCGACTCATCCGAAACATTAATATTGTTCACTACTTTGTTACACACATCATCAAGCAAAGATAAGTGGAGTAAGCCTCCGCGATCATAACCTTTTTCAACAAATGTTCCATGTCTCAACACAACACACTTATTGGACTCAAGCACAATTTGAAAGCCATCGCGACACATTTGAGAACCGCTAACAAAATTCTTCTTGATGGAGGGGACATGCTGCACGTTCTTTAATAGCACCGTCTTTCCCGAAGTAAACTTTCGAACGACCGTACCAGCATCAAGAACACGCGCATGCGAACCGTTTCCCATCAGCAAGGCTCCAGTCCTGCCGGCCTGATAGGAAGTAAACAAAGAAACATCAGCACACACATGAATATTAGCACCGTTGTCCATTCACCACTCAGGTGAAAGACAAACTAAAAGAACAAAAGGTAAAGAATTACCATACCCAGATGTTTCTCCTCCAGTCTCGCCAATTACCACGTTTGCTGATTTCTTTTCTTGCTTATACTTACGGTCTGGGCACGCACTTGCCCAACGCTCATCACTCCCGCAAACAAAGTAACCTCCACCTTTCTTGTTATTTTTCTTCTTAAACTGAGCAGTTTGCTTAGGCTTTGCATTGTTGTTCTCTTGCATGTTCTTCTTCTTTTTATTACAAGATGCAAATGAGTTTTTCTTCTGCACCATATTGGCAGCGGAAGACTCAACTCCTTTTCTACGGTTGTCTTTTGCTCTCGCCCTCTCCTCAACATCAAGAGATCCAATAAGTTTAGCCATGCTAAACTCTTGTCTCTTGTGTTTTGGAGAAGTAGCAAAATCCCTCCAAAAAGGTGGCAGCTTAGCGATTATACCACCAGTCACAAACTTGTCGGACAACAGGCATGGAAAATATTCTAGTTTCTTTGTTAGCGCTTATATCTCATGAGCATGTTCTACTACAGAATGGTCTTAAACCATTTTGTAGTCATACAGCTGCTCCATAAGGTAGAACTCACTGCCAGCATCAGAAACTTCAAACTTTGTCTCAAGAGCATCTCATAACTCTTTGCCTGATATGCAAAATATGTAGTTTTTCTCATACTTAGGATGGAGTGCACTAATCACGGCGCCTCGAAACATGTTATCGGCAGCCAAGAACTTTTGCTCCTCCTCAGGAGTAAACTATTCAGGCTTCCCCTGTGCGGCGTGATAGCAGTTCATCGCAGTCAACCTCAATACCATATTGGTACGCCATATCATGAAATTCTTGCCATCAAAATTATTTGGCTTCAAAACAACAAAGAAACCAATCGACAAAAATTGCCTAAGATTAGGTTTTTGGATTGTTAGATAATTGGGATTATTACGTTTTGCCCCTATTTCAAACCCCAATTGTGATTTTACCCCACTTTCTTTCACTTTGTGTTTTACCCCTACTTTTTCAAAATGAAGGCTCCATTTACCCTAATTCTTAATCGAAGTTATCTACATCCGGATCAAAGCAATTAAAATTAACAAAACCCCGTGAAAAGACAAACTTACCCCTTATCTCTCGGTCGTCTCACCTGTGGTCGCCCCTCTCAACGCTAGCAGTGCATTGGCCAGGGTCTTGATGGCGGTGGCGGAAGGCGCGGCTGTCGGCCGGGCGGCGAGGCGCGAAGGGCGATGCGATGCAAAGGGAGGAAGCGGCTGGCGCTGTGGGCTTAGCCTCGACGTGGCACGCATAACCAGCACTGTGACTATGAAAGTATGCGGCGCTGGTTTGGCCGGCGTCATGGCGCGTCTCGTGAAAGCAACCGACCATGGAGCCAAGACCCGCCTCTCTCAACTCTAGCGGATGGCTGTGGTGGGGCGGCGGCGGAAAATAACAGCCGGACCCGTCGGGCGGTGTCTGGCGAGAGTGGCGTGCAGCGGCCGTGCAATGGAGCCGAGGCCGACGGTGTCCGAGCTATGATTTGGTGTTGCCTAGGTATAAAATTTTTCATCCGATGGGATTTGGTTCACTGATCCAAAATGGTTGAGATAGCATGGCTGCCCATAGATAGATGTTGCGTGCAATTTAATGCCCGATGGATTTGCTTCGATTAGAAAGCTCACCGTTAACATTGATTTGATTGCAATCCAATATTGCTTTCGTGTGGCGGGCAAGAAGTAATGAGTTAAAGTAAAGATGAGGCATGAGGCCAATCACTACCTATTTGCTTTTGTGTGATGATGTTGTCAAAATTTTGATAAATTTGTGCCAAATTTTGTTAGCAATTTTTGTCAAATTTTGTTGGCAAATTTCTGTTCAAATCTATCGAAATGCTGCTTAAATATACACGTAATCAAACAGGGGTACAATCACAAAGTTGTCAAAAAAGTAGGGACATATTCGGAAGGACAAACTTGTCATCTTTCAACTTTTTAATACAATTACTGCAACATTCACGGAGTAGGGGTAAGCCCTGAACCTTCGTTTTGGAAAAGCACAGGGTAAAAACACAAAGTGAAAGAAAATATGGGTAAAATCACAATTGGGGTTCAAAATAGGGGCAAGAACGCAATAGCCCCGAGATAATTATGCATTTTTATGGTTAATTTAATCCAGAAATATAACATCAGCAGGTTCGTGACGACATATATGTGCATGTGTATATCTCTAACAAACGCTATAGCATGCAGACATAACATACTGATAGATACAGTAAGAACGCAAAGTGCGGTAATCACAGATATAAGATTGTACCCAGCGGAGGGTCCCATGCCGAGGGCATCGGAGGCTCCATTCGCACTAGTCGACATAGTGCGTTGCTCGAAGTCGTGGACCACAGTCGATGCAGGACGGTGTTCGCAGTGCAGTCCCACGAACGGATTACCAGGAAGAAGATGGGTTCCGCGAGCGATCACCAGGAAGAAGACAGGTTCCGCTAGCGATCACCAGGAAGAAGACGGGTTCCGCGAGGAAGAAGATGTCGAACGAGCAGTCATAGAATCGCTCCCCAAAAACCTAATCGCCGCACACCCCGTGCAAGGTTCGCAGGCGGACGAGGGTTCCGGAGGCATCTGCTCTCCCGGTTCTCCGTGCACGTAGGGTTACGGGACGAGGAAGCCAAATGGCTGCTGAGATGTGGTCTCTCTCGGAAGGAGGCGGAAGCGGAAGAGACGCAGAATCGACGCGAATCAGTTCGCCTCCACCATAAAGGAGAGAAACTCCCGTGATTATGTGGATTAAGTGGCAAAACCTCGGCCACGTCGCCTGCCGCCTTCGCCTTACCACCCGCGCCCGCCTCGCCACGTCCTCGGCCTCGGCCACGCGCCACGGGGCCGGTGCAAGGCGCTGGGGCTGCTGCGGTGGCCTTTGCTTTGTCATTTTCTCAACTTCTCAATTAAGATGGATAATTTTCAACCATATAAACCCGACTAAACGTTCGGTCAAATTTCGCGTCTTGTATTAAACCATACACCGTTTAATGTTACGCACCATAGAGTTTTATTTAATTTATTAAATATTATACGGGCTAAGCCCATAATATATCCAACACGCGCCGCGCTCCCGTCATCTTCTCACCCAGATTTTTCTGTTGTTGTTTCCCCTCTCTTTCGTTTGTGCTAGAAGGACGAGCAACGTACCGCAGGCCCGCAGCTGAGTACGCTAGGTCTAATTACGCAATTGTCGTGTCGAGTTTTTAACAGCGACCATGCATCAAAATCCCCCAGATCATTTTTTTTCTTTTCTTTCTTCCGATTCGACGACTCCAGATACTCTTATGCATGCTCTCGATCGAGGCAAAGTTGTATGTTGTGTTTTGGCAGCTTAGGGTGCCATTAAGTAAAATTGTAATGTACCAATTTCCTGCTGAGCGCAGAGAGATATACAGCAAGTTTTTCTTCATAGAACAAGTTGCTGGAAAACCCCCCGCGATGTACGTTATCCATGTTGCAATGTATCATGCACCTTGTGTTTTTGGCGCGAAATCATGCCCTCAACTGCTGATGGACGTGTTTGGATGTGTGCCCTCAGCTGTCAGCTGCCAAGCCATAAGCCAAAGCACCCACTCAGCCAAAGTTGGCCCTGTTTAGATCCAGGCGGCAAAATCAGTGGCTCATGGTTCAGCCAAATTTGGGAGCTGAAATCAACTACGCCGTGAGTAGAAAAGCTGAGGGCAGCTAAATTATGGCCTTCATCCAATCACAGCATGCTGCGCTGGGTCAACGGCTAACTTTTGGTAAGGCCAACAACGGCCGCTATCCAAAGTTCCAAACGCGCCATGGGCGCGTGACAAATATGCAGACTTCGAAAACCATTAGTACTGTAATTTATTTACTACAGTATATGTCTAGAAATGCCAAAGTTCTCGTAATTTAGAAAGGCCAAAATATAGTGTATGTTGGTTACCTAATACTAAAGGGAATAGGTCCAAATCGCATATTTAATTTTGAGCGGGGACAAATGCAGTATGTTGGTTTATTTGGCTAGGTAGAATTGTATATAGAAAGATATGTTGGCTTATTTGGCTAAGTAGAAATTGATATTGTATTATTGTATATAGAAAAATTAATTTATTTGTACATGCAGATGATCTTCAGAGCTCCAAAGTGGATTTTCTTTTTGATCCTACTAGTTACAAAAGGAGATGCTCAGCCAAGAAGTAGGCATAGCTGGATGTTGGAAGCGACGATTATTACAGGGTGTGGTTGGTTTGGAAAAAATGAGTAGATCCATTTTTTTCCTCACTACTCACCTTTTTGTTTGGTTTGTAGAATGAAACGAATTGATCCATCACCACCTCATTTCTCACAAGCTAATAATTAGTATATGCATGAGGAATAATATGTTGATTTTACAAAAAATTATAGAATGAACTCATGATGCACCACCACATAAAAACTGGGGTGATTCCCTCAAACCAAAACACACACATAGAGATCTTCCCGCTAACCATAGGTTGGTGTCTCGAATAAACTATGTGCTTAGTTTTGCCCTCATGAAAAATAAGGTGATTCCCCAAACCAAAAACACATACATAGAGATCTTCCCGCTAACCATAGGTTGGTGTCTCCTAGTAAACTATGTGCTTAGTTTTGCCTCATGAGCTTGTGTTTGGTGTGAAAATTTTGCCTCCGCTCTAAATTATATGTCGTTATGGTTTTTTAGGTACATAGCGTATATCTAGGTGTATAGTAAAAACTATGCATCTATATATATGTAAAAAAATATGCCTAATTGAGTAATCAAAATACAACATATAAAAAAGAGAGAGAGAAAGGCCCTTAGGCCAAGTTTTTCTCACTCAACTGGGCCAAATCTTGTTCTACCTATACAATGCAAAATGAAAAGCAAAACATAACAAAATAAAACAACAAGCCAGATAAAACAGGTCTTTGGACCTTTTGGAATGAAATAGAAGTCCAGAACAAACAAACATTTATAGAGAAGTGAGGATGGGATGGAATGATAGGTGACTGGCTAACAGCCACATATAGTACGCTCATGGCTAACAGTCAGCCAGTCCCACAGATAGTGCGCTGGTGGCTACACAAACTACCACGCAATATTTCTTGATACAACTGTGTCTGTATGGACCAAGAACGTCGACTTATATAGATGTAAGATGTACACGCAGCAGAGTCATCTTACATATTTATACTGTTTTCAATTAGTGTATGTAAATCAGGCCCAATATTTGATACAAGTCACACAACACCGCCATGTATGGCTACTGGGATTGAGGCCAACTGGAGCATATATATCTCACATATATGATGATATACACGCGCAATGTCTGATGTGTCAAACTGAATGTTTTGCTTGATATGCTCCTCTCAGTAACATGTAAACCTTTACGCTCAATCGACAAATTTCAAATCTAGTACTCCCTCCTTTTTAAATTGTAAGTCGTTTCTAGCTTCTCTAGATACTTCGTTTTACTATGTATTTAGACATAGTGTATCTAGATGCATACAAAAAACCATGTACCTAAGAAGCCAGAATAACTTACAATTTGAAATGGAGGGACTAGATAGGAGGCAAGCAGTCTTATGAAACAGAAGCTGATTTGCTATAGCTTGGACGATCTGACTTTAGCAATGAGTTCTCTTCTCAAAATCTTTCCTGAAGCAGATTTTGGTACGCTGTCCACAAAGGTAACCCTCCTCAATTTTTGTAGTATGCAACCTATAAGGGAGTTCATGAACAAAATCGGTAATGTATTAACACGGTTGTATCAGTTGATGAAAAATACTGAGCAATGTTAATTTACTCAGGAATTACGAACGTTCCATACTAGAGTGACAGGTACTATGAGAGTTAGACTTGCTGACAGAAACAATTAAGCCAAGGTTCCTACACAGGCTCACCTGCTTTTCAATAAATTTCTGGACATCAACTTCAGTCAAAGAACTCACAGGGGACCTTATGACGTAGGCAATAGGAACTTCCCCAGCTTCAGCATCGGGGAACCTTGGGAGCAAGTATATCTTCCCATAAGATACAGAAAAAAAAAGATTTCGAAAACGCACGCACAAAAGTAGCTATCAACCCCAATGATTAGGTGGCTAAACTTACGGATAACAACAGCATCCAGAATTTCTGGATGAGACAGAAGTAGCCCTTCAAGCTCAGCAGGGTGCAATCTGCCAGAAGAAAATATGAGATTCCACTAAAGGAAAATACATGATATAAGATTGAAAAGAGAAAATAACATATGTGAATAAGGCTGATCCATTTTATAATAGTTAGATTGAATAGTAGAGAAAGAATACACTGATTGAGGCCATTAGGAAAACTCCCATGCTTCCAAATAGATATTCACAAGACACTGTAGTTTCTAGTTATATCTGACAAAATGATTTAAAAATTTAACTGTATGAAGTGTTCTAGATGAAAACTAATCAATGTACTGAATAATAATTTGTATGAATGCAAATGCTTAGTAGAACTGCAAACATTAGCTGCAGAAAGGACCCAAATGAGGCTGGACAAAATCTTCTTCGGTAAGCGCTGTTCAAATTACTAATTTTCACCCCCACGTGATTATAAGTAAAAGTTTGCAGAAACTAAACATTTGTTTGTGAAAAAATGAGAATCTTTACCTGAAAACCTTTGTACTTAATCAATTCTTTAAGTCTATCAACTACAAAAAGCTGACCTCCTTCATCGAAGTATCCAATATCACCAGTATGCAACCACCCTTGCTTGATTGTAAATTCAGTAGCTTGCACATTGTTGAAATACCCTAAAAATAATATACTCCAATGAGTAGCGAAATGTTTTGGCCACAATATCTCTCTAGGACAGAACACAATGGAAAATTTTGGGAGCTATTGTGGGAAAATAAAAATGTAGATAAACAGCCCGTTGACAAGGAGCTTTCTAGACAGATTATCTGAAACATTGGGAGTTTTTTAATGGAAAACAGTTGCTGCTTAATACTACTCCTAAATCGTACATTGTAAACAGCTAATTGCAAACTAAAAACATTACCAACAAATCGCTAGAGTCTAATTATAATATTTGTGGACCAAGATTGGTAATGTTTAATAGTTGACGAACACAGGGAGAAAGAATAAAAACACAAAACAGACAAAGTTTAAACTTTTACCTTGCATTATGTTCAGTCCTCGAACACAAATTTCTCCTAGTTGATTTGGTGGCAGACATTTCAATGTTTCTACATCAACAATTTTTGCTTCAACTCCTGAGAGACAAGTGCTCCAGTTGACCCAAATTCACGAACTTGTCCTTTTCATGCACTCTAAAGATATGATCCCACAAGTTTCAGTCATTCCGTAACCCTGCAAGAGGAGCACCATATTCCATGAAACAAAGGGTGTGTTTGGATCTACTATGGATTACAAGAATCAGCTAAAAAAGACAATGAGATGCAAATACCCCTCATTCTACTGTGGACAAACAACTACCGAACCACCCAGATTTCAATAATCCATTACATCCTCCAAACCTACTACTTGGATTGTTATATTCCTCAGTAGATCCAAACAGGCCCTTAGGCATGGAAAATATGCTCAGTTTACAGCTGTCATGACTCGGGAGTGAATGGAATGCCAAAAAGAGTGCACGTTTTGAACAGATTCAGCAGCATAGTGAGTACATGTCTAATCTGAAGAGAAACGGGATGCATCCACAAATCCACAATGATGGATATTCCCATAAGGAGATGAACCTCATTAAGCTATTTACTACTATGGTGGTCACTTAGCTCCTCAGGTGTATGAATACTGCAGCCATGTTATGGAATGAACTCAGCTGTCAAAGGTTAGTTGTGATTTCAAGATAAACACCCATTTATTTACAATTTGTTTACCACAACACACAGCAGGGGTTTCCTCTGCTGCATTTCCCTAAAAAGAAAACCACCCATGCCTGCAGACCAGGCATCTTATGTTTACAGGTGGACACGTTATTCAGTTCCTTGATGCTACTTTGTTATTATCATGTGGATCACACGTCGACATTTGATCAGCAGCATCTCATATATAATAGAAACAATTGCATATTTGCCAAACAAAACCACCAGTGGCAAATAAGTAAATCACCCTATTTAATATCTCAAAATGACATGTAGGATAAAACAAATAAAGACAGACCACATCACATTAACAGATCTAGTCACATGCTAAGCAACACAACATGCAGTTGAATTAGGAATATCAATATCGTGCTCCATAATTTTGCAGTTTGGAGCAGCACATAGTATGGGAATATGACAACCAATGGCCTAAAACTAAGAAAAGGATGCACACAGTTTGGAGCAGCACATAGTTAGTGGGTATAACCACTAACTAAGTTTGGAGCAGCACATAGTTTGGAGCAGCACATAGTTAGTGGGTATAACCAGAACTGCCCATCTTGTGCCTTACTTTAAGTTATATGCCGAGTGAATGTCCAAGTATACAGCATTAAAAGTTCACTTTCCTATATAGTTAAAAAAAAAAGAACGAAAGAGGGAGAGATACTTTCTCAGTTTCTCTGTTCCAAAAAGCAAAATCAAGTCTATAGCCGCTCATTTGGTATTTCCATCATCACTTCAGCTTGTTCGCTTGCTCGTAAACAATAGTAAATTTCCAGCCGGGAACAGTGTTTTTCCCTCACACCAAACCAGCCTAAAGATAGAATAATCCACGATACGATCTGATTATGTCCTTGGTGGAGCAGTATCAAAAAGTATTCGAATTTTGTCGTCTAATCCAACAATTATAGATAAGGACAACAGAATCGAGGTTAGCCTCCTCAAAGACACTGATGGAAAAGGATGAAAAAATTTGGTCCATTCAATCCCAGAAAGACCCGAAACAAGTACTAAAATTAATCAGCATACCATAATCACATTGAAGAGCTGCAAAATCGTGAATGGTCAATTACCTGGGCAATCACGGCTTCTTGAAAGTTCTTGGCCACGCCTCCATCACGTCCTTGCCAAGCGGCGCCGCGCCAGAGCCGATGAACCTGAGCGAGCTGAGGTCGTATTTCCCGACACTCCCGAGCTTGGCGAGCGCTATCATGACCGGCGGCACGCAGAAGAGGTGAGTGACACGGTGCCGCTGCACGGCGGCCATGACAGAGTCCATGTCAAACCGCGACATCACGACGACGGAGTTGCCACGCTGCATCTGCGCGAACGTGATGACGGACAAGCCGAAGATGTGGAACATGGGCAGGAAGCAGAGGTAGACGTTGGGCCCCTCTCCGAGCGCGTCCTGGTCCGCTGTAATCATGGCCGCCGCCGAGATGAAGTTGCGGTGCGTCAGGATTACGCCCTTGCTCGCCCCCTGTCGTGCCGGACGAGTATAGCAGCGCGGCCGTATCTCTGCTTCGTCGGCGGGCGGCGGTACTCCGTCTCCCGCGCCCCAGAAATGAGGTCTGAGTAGAGCGTGACGCTGGCGCCCCTGAGGCTTGGAGGTGGTGGCACTGGCCGCGCCGCCGTCGACGTCGAGCAGGATGGTGGGGAGGCTGAGCTCCACGATTTTGGGAAGGAGTTCGGAGACTGTGATTGCGAGCTTGGCGCGCGAGTCGGTGACCTGCTTGGCGACCTCCCTGGGGGGTATAGAGGGGCTGGCCGTGGTAGCGACGGCGCCGAGGGCGGTGACGGCGAAGAAGCAGACGGGGTAGAGGAAGCAGTTGTGGGCGAAGAAGAGGATGACGTCGTTGCGTCGGACGCCCGCGCGCGAGGAGAGCGCGACGGCCGTGGTGAGGACGGCGGAGCGAAAAGCGGCGAAGGTGAAGGATTGGCCGGTGGCGGAGTCGACCAGCGCGAGAGCGGAGGGGCACGCGTCGGCGCGGCGGAAGAGGAGGTCGTTGAGGGAGAGGCCCGGGTCGGACTCGATGCGCACGGCCGGGCGCGGGGAGCGGTACACTCCGTCCGCCCTGTAGCCTGCGGCCGGCGCCGCCGTGCGGGGCCATTGTCTCTTGCTCGGTCGATTTGTTCTGTTGCGCCCGAGAGAGTGGCGTTGGCGTGCGTGGAGTGGTGGTGCCTTGGAGCCTTGGAGGTGCCTCCGCTTTGTCCCGCCTCTCCTCTCCCAACAACGATACATGGTGGTCTCCACACACCCTTATATTCTGTTATAAACTTATAAAATGTTACTATTTAGGTTCTGACGATTCGTGTCTGGTCTGTTACCTCCGTATATATGCGCGCGCGCGCCTCTCTCTCTCTCTCTCTCTCTCTCTCTCTCTCTCTCTCTCTCTCTCTCTATATATATATATATATATATATATATATATATATATATATATATATATATATATATATATAAAAGTATTATCTTTAAAGGAAGGGTATGTTTAGATGTCGAAATTTTTGGCAAAACGACACGGTAGTATTTTCGTTGTTATTTAGCTATTAGTGTCCAATCATAATCTAATTAGGCTTAAAAGATTCGCCTTGTGAATTTCGTCTAAACTGTGTAATTAGTTTTATTTTTTATTTATATTTAATGCTTCATGCATGCGTCAAAGGTTCGATGTGACGGAGAATCTTGAAAAATTTAACATTTTGAAAGGGAACTAAACGGTACCCAAGTCGAGCTTATATACCCATACTTCACTCTGTAGCTCTAGGTTTAGTACAACCACTTACAGGGGAAAGCAATTATAAACATAAAACTATTTTTTTTAACTTTTATAAACATAAAACTAGACGGACCAAATAACGATTGTCTGTTCTGGCCTGTATCTAGGCTTGTACGATGCAGTTTGCTCATATTTGATCACCTGTATAGTCTCATATGCAGGCTTATACAGTGGTCATACAAACCTAATGTTGCATTAGCTAGTATGTCAAATTTAATTATATTAAATAATACATGTTTGCACATACTACTCTGTTTTAAATTATAAAGTTATTTTATATTTTTAGTAATTTTTATACAATATATATAAATATATAGTATATATAGATATATACTAAGAACTACGGGACTTGCAATTTAAAATGGAGAGGATACATAACGTGAACTAACTCTCTAAGCACAACTCAAATCTCATCGGAGATCTTTTTATAGATAAGAGAAAAGAAATCCTTGGCCACAACTCCGATTGCAATGTGGAGGAGAAAATCAAACATGAGTAGGACGTGCGTGTGTGTATTATTGGTAAGGAAGAAAAGAGCAAATGTGTAGGGATAAAATGACGACGGATATCTCTCATCCGTTTATTCCGGAAGTGTCAAAATCATACTTGGATGATCTACCTACGAAGACATTTAACTTCTATGCTGTATCCAAATCTAAATACTCCTTCGTATTAAAAAAATAAAGTCGTTTTTGAATAAGGCTTAGGTCAAACGTTGAGAATATAGATCATGAATAACTTTTAAGTTGTTGAGTTTCGAAATATAAAAGCCATATAAATAGATTTATCTTGAAAAATACTTTCATAAAAAATATACATATATCACTTTTTTATTAATATTTTTATAAAAAACAAGGAGTCAAAGTAATACTTTTGAGACGTGTACATTGTTCAAAACGACTTTATTTTAGTATAGAGGAGTACTTAAAATTGAATTTCTGATATATACATCACATATGCTCCCTCTGTCTGACTTCTCTAGAAAACAAAGTAGACGATTTAACTCTTTTACAGGCATCGGTAAGAAATTGCTATGCAGTACCGCATGCAGAGAAACTGGGCAGCAGAAGACGAAGGGTTCAGACTCCGGTTCATCAGCCCGTTCGGCATCTGGTAGAAAAAACGGACAAAACGGCTGATTTTTGACTCTTTTGATTTGAGGTAGTTTTGTTTCGCTCGCGTGAACAAACATCCACCAGATGGATGGCGTACGTATCGTAGCGTACAACATGGAGACTGAGACTTTTCAATTCACAATTCCTTTGGCAGTAACGTTGCCTTTTTCTTTTTTGGCCACACGGATCCGAATCCGATCGCGCTCGCGTGACGTGCTGTGCATACACTACCATTAACATCTCTTTCCATGGTTTGCCAATTTGCCACTGGGCATTTATGACATCGAGCACGGTGGACATTTCACATTTGGACAAGCAACCGGCCCGGTCTTGAATCGACCTCTGTCTAGTTTATTTGGACAAGCAACCCCCGTTCGACTCGCTGAATCTTAACTAAAATTGGTTAAAAAACACTGTTCTGATTAAAATATTATGAGAGAAAACACGATTTCGGTTGAAAAAGAAGTCAAATAAACCGGATATAAGGTAAGCCGAAGAGAGCCTTGCCTCAGCCTGCTGGTCGCGTGCCTGCGTCGGCCACGCACCACGCCCACAAGCCGGCCGGCCTCAGCGAGCTGCGGGCTGCGGCGCACGCGCGGCCACGCGCGCTGGCAAAATGACGGCGACGCGCCTCCACACGTTGGCGTCGTATAGGAGTATCCGGAGCACCTGCAGCTGCAGTGTCGTCGTCGACGTCAGAAAAGAAAAAAATGAGCTCCTACCTCCGCGGACGTTGCGGCACCTGCTGTCCATTGCCGCCGGTGCCCTGTGTTTGGGACTCAGCGGTCGCTGCACCGCACAGTGGGCGGCGCTAGGGGTATGCCCATATATTCCATGAAATACCCTTTTTTTTTTTGACAAACACAAATATACGCATACATTTGTAATGATACAGATGTTAGTTTGTTGAACGTATACATTTGTAATGATACAGATGTTAGTTTGTTGAATGTTTTAAATATGTAGCCCAAAAGCCCGGTGAGAACAACTAGTGCAGCAGCCCACGAACTCGAGAAAGACATAAACCCATCGACCGTATTCCGTCGCCCTCGTCTCTTACTCCCGTCCGTTGCTCTCATCGACCAAGGGCGACATTACACCGGTGGGCGCCGCGCTAACAACGGCGGCAGGTCGGTTTCTTCCCCTCGGCCCTTCACCCTCGCTCGGTCGGTCTCCTCTCGCTTCTCGGCCCTCCGGCAATCGGGCCTCAACAACTAACACGGCAAATACTTTGCACCCGCACTTCTCCGGCAACATGGCGGCGGCGGTCGGGTCTTTGCAGCTCCCTCGGCTCCGGTGTCTGGGCGTCCGGCCGTCCCCTTCGGCACCTTTCTCATCTCTGGCTTGAAGCAATAGCAAGGCGAACACAAAGGACCCAAATCCATTCTTAGATTCTTTAAAGTAAGAATTGAAGGTTTTGTTTTCTATTTTTTATTGTATTGTGTTTTTTTTGAAAGAAATGTTGCATTTTGTTCTTGCAACGTTGATTATTATCAGGGCTACACGGTGTTCACTTTGCTCGGTGCCTTGTTAATGTGGTAAAATTATATTTTACCTAACATATATTCTAAAAAAATTTATACTACTTGAGCATGTGCCGGGATCAATTTTATACTGGTTTTGCCCCTTATTACTATTGCTTATATGCATTGGAAATTTTTCATACGTGTAATACCTAGCCGTGAAATCATGGCTCCACCACTGACCCGCACACATATCGGCGCATCGAATGGCCGACTAGGCCACCATGTGTACGTCTGGTAAGCGCCTATCTTGCTCCTCCTTTCCCTTCATTCACGCGTCCTGGCTCCGATTTTTTTGTTTTTCAGTCCTTTTTTGAAAGATTTTCACAAATATGCCCCTGGCAGTATCTTTTCAAAAAATAGACCCTGACCTCAGCGCCGTGATAATTGGCGCAGAAGCTATACGCCCTCGGCGCCAAGTGCTTTCGCGCCCGAGGTCCGGTGGTCATTTTCTTCGTGTTGTTGACGTGGATGTTTGCTAGGCGCGGACGTGGCATGAGCTCGGCGCCAATTACTACGACGCCGAGCTATGGAAATTGATAAATTTTAATTTTTACCATGACTTGGATATTGAGAAATGTGGCTAACTCTTGATTTTTTTTACAGTGACTTGTTGTTTGATCACTTAAAACAGTCCAGAAATACTTAAGATAAAAAATGATCTAGGGTTTATGTTCATGAACTAGCCTAAAATGCTTGTAAGTGTTGTATCAATAGTTAACTCCTTTTTTCATGAAGCTGTTTTAACGTGGTAAAACTATAGTTTTTTTTTAATATGAAGTTTGACCTTTAATAGAAGTTGTAGTTTGAGTTGGGTACAACAAACTTTACTTTTGGACCTAAACCTAAATCAATCTTTAACATGGCCGAATTGTGATGCTGTTTTGGCCCCTCTAAATCTTTCTAATTCCCTTATCGCCGGTAGTGAATTGATATGTTTGCTATATTTTATCTTCCAAATTTGTATATTTCAATAGTTGCATGTAAGTTTGTGGTGTAAATAATTTCAAGGACCTCAAGTCGTAACCCAACGATGCTCATCATTAATGCCTATACGGGGCGCATCATCTTGAACTGGCTTGATACAGAGACGTTTCATGGGCCCATTGGTACGATGTACTAAATGATCCAGGATGATATGCATGTGATGATGTTCCTGTAAGGTTACCTCAAGGTACAAGTTTTGGACGTCGACAAACTCCTTGATCCAGCTACATGATGCTAGTATGCGTAAATGCCATGCAGCTTAAAGCAATAAGTGAGGGTCTTTGGCGCCGAGCAATTGCGTCATCTAGAGAAGGAAATAGACCATCCATGTTCTTATCGAGTCACACCGACAAGGACTCTGGATGGTTGAGACACGAGATGGTAGAAAAGAACTCATGGATGTTGTCCAGGTTGGATTTTGAGAAATATGGCTAACACTAGAGTTTTTACAAGAATTTGTTGTTTAATCACTTAAAACAATCTAAAATACTTAAGATAAAAAATTTGCTCGATCAAATGGAACTACAAAGACGTCTGGGCGACATATGATGAGAAGTTTGGCTCCTGCGAGACGGTAAAGGGGTGATGCGAGGGGGCTCGGCTCTATGCGCCTATTGCATTGCTAACTCTAGGAGATGCATCGGCGATGCAACTAACAAATGCGTGCATGTGTAGGCATGCAAGCACAGACGCAACACACCTCACCTGTAAGCACGTGGAAATATGGCTAAATCTAGAATTTATGATCGTGGCTAAGTTTGATTTTTTACCGTGGATAAGTCCAAACTTGACGAGACTTGTTTTGTTGTTATCTCCTCAGAGAGTATTCAAACTCGTAGTACGGTATCAAATTGAGTTGCTATACAAATTTGGAAAATAAAATGTCGCAAAACATGTCAATTCACTAACGACGATAAGAGAATTAGAAAGATTTAGAGGCTAAAACAGCGTCATAATTCGGTTATGTTAAAGAATGATTCTATTAAAGATCAAACTCCATGTCTAGAAAAGAAACTATAATTTTACCCTCGTCAAAACAAGATCATGAAAAATGAGTTAACTATTGATCCAACACTTAGAAGTATTTTTAGACTAGTTCATGAACATAAACCCTAGATCATTTTTTATCTTAAGTATTTCTAGACTGTTTTAAGTGATCAAACAACAAGTCACAGTAAAAAATCTAGAGTTAGCCACATTTCGCAATATCCAAGTCATGGTAAAAATTAAAATTTATCAATTTCCATAGCTCGGCGCCAAGATCCACGGCGCCGAGCTCATGCCACATCCGCGCCACGCAAGCAGCCACGTCAACGACACGAAGAAAATGACCCTGGACCTCGGCGCCAAAGATTGGCGCCGAGACGTGTAAGCACGGCGCCAATTACCACGACGCCGAGGTCAATGTCTATTTTTTTATACTGCTAGGAGCGGATTTGTGAAAATCTTTCAAAAAAAAAAAGGGTGAAAAACAAAAAATTCGGGCCCTGGCCCTGCCACGTTATGCCGCCGATGACTCACCTACTGCAACTCGAGTGTACAACTCAGGAACCCAAACCAGCCGGTTAGCCTTAGAGCTTCGCCTAATTATTAGATGGAGGGAAAATTTATTGAGAGAATTGAAGAACAGAACTACGTTGAGCTATCTAGAGAATTGCAAAGACAGTAGAAGATGTAGCATGAGAGTCCATGACAAGGCAAGTGGGAATAATAATATGGACTAATAATGGATTTATCTTGATATGCAAAGTTCTGCATCCCTCACGCTGAGACATTCTTAGGCCTTTATTCTTACTCTTTATGAGTCTTAGTGACCTGCAAAAATAAGTTGCATATAAGAATGAATACGTTATATCTAAATACGTAACAAAATTAATGCACGAAAAAAAGTAAAAAACGACTTATAATTTGTAAATGTATGAGTAGGTTTTTTCCTTCTTCAAATATAGGTATTATTAGTGCTAACCTTTAGATAGATTAGTACAGAATTGATATGATGTCGCCAATTACGTTTGGTACCTCTCGGTTCAGGAAAAAACTGCGACGGTGTCACATAAAACCTCCGTGCGATAATTCGACGTAGGTCCCACCTGCAGGTCATTAGGCGGTGATCCAGCCGAGCAGATTAGACTATATATCAATATATGCAGATCACGCATGCAGGTGGTGTCGCACCCAGGTCCTATGCGACGAGGATTTTCCCCTTGGTTTCATGACCAAATTACATGCCTACAATAGATGGATTGATCTATGGAGAAATATTTAATCTAGAACCCTAGCAAACCTGAGTTGCTTTAACTTTTCGCGTTGCCGGAGCAGCTCTGCAATAACCATGGTGTGCCGGGCATCGGCAACATCGTACATCGCAAAAGCTCCAACAGCCCTGGATCCTCACGTTGCATCTCCGACTTGCCGTCGTTTCCCTTGGCCTCTGCCCGCCTCTAAGCACGTCGGCGACCTTCTTGGTCTCATCCCAACCGTTGTTGATCTCAGTCACGCTTCTTCTTCTTTCCCCGCGTTTGATGCTGCTGCTGTCGTTGATAGTCGTGTCCACTTCACTTGGCTGTGTCGCCATTTCGTGCTCTCTTGGGTCTTGCGTTTTGTGCTACTAATAATGCTCTAAGTCGATTCTCTACCCTGTTCTCCCTTACGCGCTCTTCTTTATAGTCAGCTTTTACGCGTCACGTACAGGCCGACTCGACTTCCATATTCGTGCGTTTCTCCTCTGAGTCGAGGCCCGACCTGATACGATACGATCGGAGGCCCACGCAGCAACGTAGGGAGTCGCAAGGACGACGCCCTTGCTCTCCCCTGTAAAGCCTGAAGCGAAGAGTACAGCAGCGCGGTTGCCGTGTCGCTCCGCTTGGTCGGCGGGCGCCGGTACTCCGTCTGCACGCCGTCGACGAGGTCCGGAGCAGAGCGTAAGGTTGGCACCTGAAGGCATGGTAACGGAGGCGGCGTCGCCGTCGAGGAGGATAGCGAGGAGCCGGAGCTCCGCGACCTTGGGCAGGAGGTCGGAGATCGTGACGATGAGCCCCACGCGGGCGTCGGCGACCTGCTTGGCGATCTCTAGACTAGCGGTGTATAGTGGGTTGGTTTAAGCAGCGCAGCGTGCTGCGGCCGCGGCGAGAGCTGCGGAGCGGAGTGCCGCGAAGGTGAGGGCGCTGCCGGTGTCGGTGTCGACCAGCGCGTCGGCGTGGCGGAAGATGAGGTCGTTGAGGGAGAGGGAGAGGGAGAGGGAGAGAGCCGGGTCCACCGGGCGCATCGATCGGTACACGCCGTCCTCGCCGTAGCCCGCGTCCAGGCCTGCTAGTGTAAATCGCTTGCCGTTCTGGATCAATCCGCTAGCTGCTGATGTATAAGCATGAGCATACTGAACTCAGTCCGTGCTAACTTCGCACAACCAAAACATTTCACGCGTGACGTGTCACTGTGTCAGAGATGAGAACATGTGAAGAGCCATGCGATTTTGCCTCTGACAACGCGTGAAGACTGAGGACAGGCTTGTACTCCGTGAAATGTTATTTGATACCCTTCCGTGACTAAAAAAATTGAAGTCGTTTTTTACAAGACTTACATCAAACATTGGGGATATAAATCATGAATAACTTTTAAGTTGTTGAGTTTGAAAATGTAAAACCATATGTATAGATTTGTCTGAAAAATACTTTCACAAAATTTACATATATCACTTTTTGATAAATATCTTTATAAAAATAAGTAGTCAAAGTTATGCTTTGAAGACCGTATTGTTGTCCAAAACGACTTCATTTTTAGTATAGATGGAGTATATAAGTTTTCATCTCATTCCCTTGTTTAATGTGTAATGGCTTCGTGATGAGGAAATAAATATCAAATAACTATGATACCCTTTATTAAATAAGTGGAGAGGCAACATAAATAGGCTTAAAATTGTAAGTTTACATGTTTGAGACTGATCCATAATCCACTCATCTTTTTGGTTCGAGGACAAGGTTGGATAAGATATGGATATCCATGAATTTCAGAATATGGTTAATCCATACCGCCTGCTTGGTTGGATGTATGAAGGTAGAGTCATTTTTGTTTCGTTGGATGGATGAGAATTCCATGATGATGGGTCATTTTTTCTGTTTAAAGAATGATGCTAGGCTGGTTATGGCATGTCGGATCCACTTTTCATTGGTTTATTTTTACCAAAACGTAATCCATGTCATCCACGAACAAAACAGCTATCATCAATGGACCGCCGTGTCCTATCCCTAACCTAAGTAAACACCCTCATATTCCTAACCTCAAAATCCAAACAAGGCAAAAGCTTTACCCTGCACCTTATTCCCTATCCTGCCTCCCATTTTCAATAATCCGAATGCCACCTTATAGTGGGTAGCACTGGTCTGCTTTTGGTGGCAATTTTAGAATAGTGGGAACCTGTCTTTTTTTGTGACTTAATATAGTGGGAACCTGTCGGGCAATAAGCTTACAATAGTAAATTGTTTCCTTTGTTTTTTTCTTTTTAGAATAGTGGAACCTGTCGGGCAATAAGCAAACACTATGTCTGACGGTGCTCAACTGACATGGTTTGAATTTTTGCAGAATCTAAAGGCATTCTCTATTCTGAAACATAGAAGTACATTTGCTATATCTTGGTTTTTATGGTATAATTTTTAAGGATGAGCTCCTTCTTAAAATCTTTCCTGATGGAGATTTTGGTACACTGTCCACAAAGGTTACCCTCCTCACCCTTTTTTGTAGTGTGCGACCTGCAAATGTAGTTCATGGGGGAATCACTGTATTTCCATGACAATAAGGCAGTAACAGTTCCACACAAAAAGAAACTACAGAAGTATTAAACACGTATCACCAAGTGAACGATAATTGTTAAAAAATCACGGAAAATTATACGAAGAAGTTACTAAAATCGAAAACAAAAAGTTTCAGCTATAGTTGAGTAAAACCCAATATGCACGGAAAATTACGAGGCTAAAGAGTTAAAACCAAGTCAAGGTTCCTAGTCAGCATCACCCTGCTTTCCAATAAAATTTTGACATCAGCTTCACTCAAGGAACTTGTTAGTGATCGGACAATGTAGGCAACAGGAATTTCCCCAGCTTCAGCTTCAGGAAACCTTTAAAACAAGTTGAATCCACGGTTAATTAGGAGAGATAAAAACCAACAAGTGGAACTATTCATGACTATAAACAGAGAAAACGATAAAGATTAGGTGGCTCAACTTACGGGATAACCGCAGCATCAAGAATTTCTGGATGAGACAAAAGTAGGCCTTCAAGCTCAGCCGGTGCAATCTATATGTACAATTTTAAACACGATATTTTCCTCCAAAAGATAAATAATATGATATTCCCTGAAAAAACACATGCACACACAATATTTTCCTCCAAACAGACAAATAATATGATATTCCCAGAAAAACAACACATGCACGTTGGTAGGATTGAGTGCTTGACTTCTTTCAGCATGATAGCAAGATTGCAGATAATTGATACTTTTACCTGGAATCCTTTGTATTTAATCAGCTCTTTAAGTCTATCGACAACAAAAGCTGGCCTTCTTCATCAAAGTACCCAAGATCACCGGTATGCAACCACCCTTGCTTGATTGTAGATTTTGTAGCTTCCACGTTGTTGAGATACCATAAAAGTATTGCACAGTCAAATAAGTAGGGATTCGCTCCATTATCCCTAAAGCCAGTCTCAGTGGGAGTTTCATGACTTTTCATCCTAATGAAACTCATTTCATTCCATGAAATTTTTTCATCTCTCCTTTCATTTATACCATGCCATATCAACTTATTTAATGCCATGAAACCCCATTCAGACTAGCATAGAGGAGAGAATACACTGGAGACCATGCATGGTTCCATGTAGTGAGCATTTTAGGCCTGGAACATCTTTTTCTGACACAAAATGTTGATTGTTTTTTAATTGAAAATAGTTTCTACTTCATAATGTCAGGCATTCATCATAAACAACGAAGGCAAAGATAACGATACGAGCAAATGATTCATTCCTCGTTGTCATGTCTTTTGATTGAACCTCACTATTGTAGTATTGTGTGTTTAGGTGGCCAAGAAATCGACATCAGGGTTCCTATTGAATAAAAACCTTGTTTGATCTAGAAGGACGAGGTGTGGCGTGGCCGGCAGGAGAGGGGGGGTGCATACGAAGCATGATTCAAATTTCAAAGTTACCTTGCATTATGCTTGGTCCTCGAACACAAATTTCCAAGTTGATTCGGTGGAAGATGTTTCAATGTCTCTACGTCGATGATCTTGCTTCGACTTGTGTGACGAGTGTTCCAGTTGACCCAAATGATCTATGAGCCTTTCCCATTTCAGGATTCTAGTGATATGATCCCACAAGATTGTCATCCCATAACCCTACAAGAGGAGCACCATGCAGTACAAAAGTTTACACATGAAAACATTCTAGATTAGTCTAAAAAACATTCTAGATTTATAGGTACCACATAGCTCACTGAGTCATGGCAGAACCAACTAGAGTAAAACATTTTTGAACGGACACATCGACATTTCTTAGTTATAGATGAATGTGATGCTATCATTTAGTAGTTTAATTTTACTGGTATTTATTCAGACGAAGCTTTATGCCCTTTCATTCCGGTGATATGGAAGGTTAATATGCCTTGTTGTGTTCACAACTCTTTGTGGCTGTCAACTGAATTTTACTAGAGACAACTTTTTTTTTCTATAAAGAGGGATATTGATGATCCCCCATATGTAGTATTTTTTGCACGAATAGATTCGTTGCTAAGATTCCCTAATTTGTCATATCTGAAATGTGTAAGAAGAATCTTAAAAGAGCTGCAGCATTCCACGGTTCAAATTTTTAGATTGCATAGCTGAAAATGCTCAATTACCTGGATAAACTTGGCGCCCGGGAAGTCCTTTTGCCACGGCTTCCATCACATCCTTGCCAAGCGGTGCGGCACCAGAGATGATGAACTTGAGCGACCTGAGGTCGTACTCTGCCGGCGCTCCCATGCTTGGCGAGCGCGATCATCACCGGCGGGACGCAGTAGAGGTACGTGACGCGGTGCCGCTGCCCACGGCGGCCATCGCGGCGTCCATGTCGAACCGCGGCATCACGACGACGGCGTTCCCGCGCTGCAGCTGCCTGAGCGTGACGACGGAGAGGCCGAAGAGGTGGAACATGGGCAGGAAGCAGAGGGAGCACGTTTTGCCCCTCCCCGCGCGCGCGTCCGGGTCCGACGCCAACATGGCGTGCGCCGCGATGAAGTTGCCGTGCGTCAGGACGACGCCCTTCCTCTCCCCTGTCGTGCCTGAAGAGTAGAGCAGCGGCGGTGTGTCGCTCCGCTTGGTCGGCGGGCGCCGGTACTCCGTCTCCTGCACGCCGTCGACGAGGTCCGAGTAGAGCGTAACGTTGGCGCCTGAAGGCACGATCACAGAGGCGGCGGCGTCGCCGTCTAGGAGGATAGCGGGGAGCCGGAGCTCCGCGACCTTGGGCAGGAGGTTGAGAGATCGACAATGAGCCCGCGCGGGCGTCGGCGACCTGTTTGGCGATCTCTCTGGCGGTGTAGAGTGGGTTGGGCTGTAGTGGCGACGGCGCCTAGAGCGGTGACGGGCCAGGAAGCAGACGGGGTAGAGGACGAAGTTGGGCGCGAGGAGAAGGACGACGTCGCCGGGGACGCACGCCCGCGCGCGCGGAGAGCGCCGAGGCTGCGGTGAGAGCTGCGGAGCGGAGTCCGGCGAAGGTGAAGGCGCTGCCCGTGTCGGCGTCGACCAGCGCGAACGCGGAGGGGCACGCGTCGGCGTGGCGGAAGATGAGGTCGTTCAGGGAGAGAGCCGGGTCTGACTGGATGGGCACCGCCGGGCGCATCGATCGGTACACGCCATCCTCGCCGTAGCCAGCGGCCGGCGCCTCCTGCTCTCTTACTAACAGGAATAGGAATAAAAGAATCAGTAGATCTGTTCTGCCTAAAATGGAAATGGGTGTTAGGATTATGAACTTATAATCATAGAATCGACTTCATCATCGGATTATAAGTTCATTTCATACCGGATCAGATTGTGCACATTCTTATTATGAGAAGGGGTCATTCGAGTCTATGGAAATAGGATACTCTGTTTATATAGAAACTCTATGTCCTTACATTCTATTTAGGATTAGGAATATGTGTAATCAGACCTGCTTTTGACATATCTATCATATTCTTATTTGGGTACCATATGCACCTCTTTGGGCTTCTATTGAATCGAGAAATTGATTGCACGCCTTTTTGATTTTGATATCGATTTTGATACATATAAGGTGTCCTACGGATAATGCAAATCCAAGTTATTTGATGTCCGACTCGTGCCTATATGTATATGATCGATTGTCGACGAAATATGGCTCGCAAGTAGCTACCTGTGGGTATGCCCAAGGTAGTAGATTGTTGGCGCATGATGCAGCAAGCCACAAACAAGATGGTAACGCAAGACACGAGGTTTTATCTGTGTTCGCCGCCGAGAAGGCGAATAATACCTACGCCCCGGCATCCTCGATTGTATTGTTGTATGTTAATGAGAGATGTTTTTAGAGGGGTCCCGCCCCTTTTATATAGTCCGAGGGCAGTGGTTACAGATCCGGAAACTAATCCTAGCTCGGCCATAAATTGCCATAGGTGACCCGGATAAGGATTCCTATTCTAACCGATCGAGATCTTGCTTGATCAGCTAAATCGCTTGACTCCTTCTATGCTGACTGGTTGTGTTGGCCGAAAGTCACTGTCGCTTTTGGTGGACCGACCCAATCGATCCGGCCGGCCCAATCTTAGCCTATAAGGGTATAGAGGTTAATACCCCACAGCCTAGTCCCCGAGCACCATGTGTTTTGTCATGCGACACGCCACTTTAACCTTCTCCAATAGTAAAGCTTGAGTTTTTGACATTTCCTCGACCACCGCTATTGCCGGAGAAGTAGGCTGTCCAAAGAATGTATGGTGCTCTTAAGAAAAAAGAAAAGATTTCCATCCTATGAAGTGTGCCCACTTGTATTTCTCGAAAAGAAATGTAAGTGGATCCCGAGGCGAAAGCATCCTTGATCATCGTGAGGCGGCGGGTGGAAAAAACAAACACATTCACCGCAAGGGAAGTGTGCCAACTTAGTCCTTGAGCCCGGTAGTAGGTGACGAGGCACGGTGCTGTGGTCTAAAAAGAATTCCCGCTAAGTTGAAAACCCAATCGTCAGACAAAGTATAATGAGATGCACCGGGCAGTGCATCGCATCATGTAGTCTCCGAGCTTGTCGGAAGGCGGCACAAGCCTTTGTAACAAGGTCAAAATAAATGTCTCTCAACTCAGAGTGTGAGTACAAATCACATGTAGCCAAGGAGAACAATCTGAAAGCAAAGGGTCGGGACAGCTCGAGCACATTGGTGGTCGGAGCAAAATTCCTCAAGCACTAGAGTGATATGTGCAATTCCCCGAGCACTGCAGATTGGTCTAGATACCCCGAGCACGGCAATTGGTCTCAGGCAAACCACGAGCACGGCAAAAGGTCTCGTGCAAGCCCGAGCACCTGCAAAGGGTCTGACCATACTTGAGCACAAGACATGCAAGCTAAAAAAAACGTAACGCTTGTACTATTATTTGGTGTATTTATTTATCTTCACTGGCACAAGTCCAATCGTATATCATGTTCCGGCCAAAAGTGCATGTGTACAACACGCCATAATCGCTCTTCTTGCCCTTTCTAGCAACAATACTGCATTTGCACCAGAAGAGGTAAAGGCCAGGGGCCCCTCACACTAGCAACGAAGAGGCGCGACACCTGCAATCGTAAGGGGCGATTTATCAATGAGATCTCGAGGTTGTGAAAACAACTATCCAATAGCATTGCCAAGACATCTCCCAAGAATCTCAAGTGATGAAAACGACGGAATTCTTGGTTATTTATAATATAGAATCGTAAGTTATTTTTTACCAACCCCATTATCATTCGCCGCCAGCCTTCTTCTTTCTTTTCTTCTTGCCAAACCCTATTCTCCGAAATCATCGCCCATCACCCTCCACCGTAACCACCCCTTTTAGCAAGGATGTATTAATGGCGTAAGAAAAACGCCTGTAAGAAAAAACCAAGTCATGCGCTAAGGAGTGGTGGAAGTCAAGGAGCAATGATCGCATCATCAAGACCTTGTCACCATGGGGAGTGCTCCATAACAAGGCACTGTGGGATGGCGCGCGCCGTAAGGGAGAAAGCTACCCCGATCCACAAACCTGTGTGAGATTGTTGTTTTCGAGGATTTCTTCAAGCCGGGTTTTGGGGTTCCAAAGGCACCCTTTCCTCCGTGGGCTCTCATTTGTACCATTTAGATTGGGATTTGCAATCAAGGCCCCAACTCGATTCTCCTTCTTGTCTCCACCTTCATCCATCTTTGGCGAGCATATGGTGGCTTCACCCATTTCTCAATTCTTTCGCCATATCCTGCTCGCCTTACTCATGAAGAAAGGAGCGGGCGGTCAAGATAGCCGTAGGCGATATCTCAATCGCTGCTGACGGATGAAAGCCCAAGATTGCATTGCCTTTGGAACACATCGCTAGACTTAATGGTACAAGAAGTGGTTCTATCGTCCGCCAAGAGCCGAACACCCATCACCGGTATGACGTGGGGTTCATTTTCGAGAAGAAAATACCTGGCCTGAGAAGCCCGAGCACTTGGAACAAAGTTGCGTGAATCCGCTTGGATGATCCCATGGGGAAGCCGGATGGTCCAAGCGTGGTCGGAAACTTCATCACCAAGGATCCATTTCGCCGTAGGAGGGTACATCCCGTTAATAATACTGTGGAAGCGCAGATCCAACGAGGACCAAAAAAGAGGTGCTTGACAAATCGAAGTCAAGGCTAGGATTGGGGAGCTATTCAACTTAGTAGATCCCAATTATGTCGTGTTAAACGACATCGAGCACGCTTCAAGCCGGGCTCAACCTCCCAAAGGTAAATTATGCCTTTGTACCAGAGAGTTATGTTGTAAAACAAAAATTGACCGTGGTTGTCGCTTTATGTTTCCTGTGAGTAATGGTCATGACAGGCATCGTTGTTCGTGGTTCCACCCGGTGTGGATTGGCCGCAGTTGCTGGGCCAAACCCCGCGTTACGCCAGTGCCAGTAGGCCGAAGACGCCGACCGGGCCATACTTTGGGGTTGAGAGGAGGCAACGCCGTGGTCAGCTGCAAGCGGCCTGCGGCCAACAAACGCTGCCAAATATCTTCCCTCCGCCGGATGATGAAACAGAGGATGCGTATATCTTCCGACTCGCCCCTCAAAAGAGGAGGAGACAACCGAGTTGACGGATAGAGTAGGTTTCCTTCGGTCGCCAGGATCGTGATCACCCACCATCGCAACACGTACGATGACAAGCGGCAAAGGGTCGAAAGCACTGTGCCTCACGACCGCATCGGGTCGCGGAAAAAAGACCTAAAGGAACCCGCCGAGAGCACGTGGAGCAAGCATCAAGAGACGCTTATTCACCACATCATTCCATGCTTCCAGTTGTAAGTAGTTTTGCAACCTTGATGTAAGCTTACAATTTGTATTGAATACTATTGTTTTCCTCGAACTTATCTTCGATATATTAGGCCTGGCTGGGCTCAATCCCGGATCCAGTTGGCCGGTGTGTGGCACGACTATTTCACAAAGAATGACTGAAAGAATCTGCCCAAAGAAACCAGATGTGGAGGAACCCATAGAAGAAAATCCACCGTAACCTCCTAGCATTTGCAGCCGCATCGATAGCCCCTCGAGTAGCTGGTCGGGAGAGAGCCGAAGCCATACTAGTGTTCCAGCACTACCCTCGCCGAGGGGGGATACTCGGCGCCAAGGGGACTGCACTAAGTCGAGGAGCAAAAGAGTTTGAGGTGGCAAAAAGCACGCTTGTCGATGCTACGTACTCGTGGGAAAGCCATAGTGGTCGCAGAGACATTTAACTCCTGCATCACATACCGCCATTCTAACAAGAGGTCAAGAGACCCTAAAAGTTGAATCTAACGGCAAAAACGTCTGGTGATAGAAGTTCGTATGTTTGGCTTGACCACTTGATCCTCGCCATTTAGTCGAATCGTCTGATTTAGCTTGTTTATATGCGTGTGACTTGATGAAGACCAAGGTACCTAAAAGGTGCTTTGACCGATTGAGGAATCATGACAAACAATAGAGAACTAGCGGCCGAGGTGGAATGTTTGGCGCCCACTACTGAAGCCGCCGACCGGGAGAGGACGAACAAGATGCAAAAACCAGAACTGGTCGTCCAACCAAAAGAACAAAGAGCAAGTGAAAACAAGTAAGTTGTCGCTTATCACAAAGAAGTGCATGACACGCGCTGTTCCATTGTTGGGTGAGAGTCAGAAGGTAGGGGATTAGAAGCCAAAGTAACCCGCCCCAAGTGGAGAATATCCGCGGTGATCAGCAGAGTGTGGTCATCAAGGAGGACAACGAGAAATCGGCGCTGCACACTCAGCCTCAACTCCGAGACCCGCAACTAAGATGAAGGAGGAACTGTAAAGTAAGTGTTCTAGACCACTTTTGCTCATTCTTCTGAAGGTTCGCCTTTATCTTGTCATGCCGCTACATTCTACGACTGTCTTGTACGGTTTGCGCTTTAAAAATCAATGCCAAGAAACATCTAGAAGATGTGATTAAAGATTGTGACGGCCGGAAGACGCGATGCCTAGAGACCACCGGGATCGAGACACATGGAAGAACCGGTGTTAGGAAGTGGCAATCGCATTTTGCCCATCCTTGACCTTATCGATCCGGGCTGCTTAAAGAGGAAGCGCCAAGGACGCCTGGAGCTCGTGACCGTCGAGAGGTGCCAAAAGGCATGGAGTTGGTTCCAAGAATTCATGAAGGAGGTGGGTGAGTACACGAGTGCACATGTGCTAAGTATGGTGCGTGCCTCTACTACCTCGACGATCTCAAGTTACCGGAGAGGCCGGGTACCGAAGGAGGTAGACCTTACAAGGCCGAGGAGCTTGATGGCCTAGTTGACCTATCACAAAGATAATTGGCGTATATTAACTCGTAGGAGGTGGGACAAAGACTGTGATAGGGTGCGCCATCGACAAGTCAACTAGAACGCCATCAGTAAGCTAATCGATGAAGCTCATGGTCTCGACTCAGCCAGCATCGACGGGCCATCCTCTTCACCATGACCAGCATGGTGGAGTCCCCGAGACTCGAGTAGGATATCTAAGCAATGAGCAAGAGGAAGCCACATACCGCCAACCACCAATGGAATAGGCTTAGAGTCAGAGAAGGAGGACATAGTTGTGTTATTGTAAAATTTGAGCCTTTTCAGCAAGCTTGTAATAACGAATCAGATATCATCATAAGCTTGTTTGCTTTGGTATAAAACGATGGAAGCTTGATACTCATGTTGGTGTAACTAAGTGAGAAATATGTTAATGTTCGCTTAGTTGTACCATTTGCTCGACACGCTATCCCGAGAAGTTTGTACGCCCCAGTTTGCTATGTGGTCGAGTGCAGAGGTGCGTGACCTCGTGCCTCCACGCCGACGCGACTAGTCAAACTAGGGGGACCGCCGATCACCCGTGAACGTAGAGAACGGATCCCATGCACGCAGTTGGGAGGAATCGCAGACAGGCCTCGCCCAAAACCAGAGAAGGAATGGTGGGTCGGCTTTGATCATGGCAAGGTTAGAACAACCATAAAATTCAAGTGACACATTAGAGTGGTCAAGAAATCATAATAGCTTTTATTGAAGCAAATCGAAAGTACAAAAGGAGTAACATATCTCTGGTTGCTATAGAAACGCCTAAGCTTATCGACAAAGCATTAATTTGGTACGCCTGCATCGTGCTGTGTGAGCTAACCCGTAAGACATTGGTCATGTAACTTCCCTTTGATCATGAAGGGCCCCTCCTATGGGGGTTATGAAGCCTATGGATTTTCCGCTTGTCTGCCTTCCACTTCTGTGACCGTGTCCCCACCACGAAAAAACCGCTTTAACATTCTTGTTGTAGTACCATTCACAATCAAATGGGGTAGTTTGGTCAGACGATACAAGAATCGAGCCGCCTTCTTCTCGCGCTTATTCACTTCTAGCCTCTGCATTTCATTCGACCTTTGCCTTCATCAAGTTCTCTACCCGGTACTGATCTAAAAGCTATATCTCATTGCCGAGGACTCCGCCAAGGCCAGAAACCATGAAGTATGGTGAGACGCCGTGTTACGACCGGCTAAGTTCTCGAGGCCCCGCACCACTACCGTAACTCTTTTTGAGCCATCTTCCGGGAGCTTGGTCATTTTTCTTCTCAGACATCCTTCTATTATTCAATGCGCCCAAAATCATTCCATTTGCCCGCCGACCATCCATTAGCTTAGGCGCGCCACCGAGACGTATTTTACTACTATGCTCTTTCATCGCAGAAGTCCTAAAATCGCTCCGTGAACCGAGTGCCGAGATCAAAGATGATGTCAAGGTGCGTCAAGCTGTGGGTGGGATGATCTGGCCGAGGAATGTGACAGCCTTTTTCTAAGGATGCCTCGTATCGCAGGCATGTATTCTATCCACTTAGAAAATTTGTCGAACAGCACAAAGACGCATGTAAATTCTGCTGTGAGCCGGCTTTGAAAGGTCTGCATCATATCCAATCCTCAAAGATGCGAAGGGGCCAAGAGGCTGGTATTGTCTAGATCTCTATGGCCAGTACATGGATTCTCTTGGCAAAGAACCGGACAACCCTCATAGTGGCTTTTGATTAGCTTCTCCCGCTGGCTGGCCATCGCCGATGGTTAATAGAACTTCGCTTTAAAGTTTTTCATCGACCATCGCTTCTAGGTCAAGGGTCGCTGCAGAGCCGAGTGGATTTGGTCCAGAGACATTCGCCATTCCTCCCAAGTTATACACTTCATCAAGATTTCTCCCTATGCTTCTTGCCCATAACTTGCCATCGATGAGCAGATATCGCCATCGGCGACGATTAAGGCGCTCGCTGTCATCTCGATCAAGATAACCGCCGCCATCTATCGTGTACTTGATGAAAGGTTCTTCCAACAAGCCCAGGCGTGGTCGAGATGGCTTCAGCCGGTGCCAGGTTTACACCTAACCATAGCCACCAATTGCTTGTCTAGAGGCTTGTCGACCGTGGGATCTTCCTCCTCAAATGGAAGGCGGAGTGTGTTCTGGACTTACGCCGCCATGTGGGACTTCTGCCTGGATGATCCTAACTCTGACAACAGACCGCCGCTTAATTTTTGTCTTGACCACGCGGTGTAAAATACCGATGCCATAAAACCCGCTCCAGCCTTTTCTAATCGGGACTTGCAAGATGCATCCATCCTTTCACCGGTCGTGGTCTCGTACCCCTTCGTTGAGTTGGTTGATGACTAGAGCCGAGTCTCCATAGACATAGAGACGCTTAACACCGAAAAGTTTCGACCGCAATGCGCTAAACCATGTAGGCATGCTTCAGGGATTCGGGCCGCAAGATTATTAGGATGCCGGAAATGAATCCCGAGGGACGCATCACGAGTCGCTTCCTTGGATGGCAACACGAAAAGGACTCTCGCGCGCTGCGTTATCGATGTTGAGGGAACCGCTCAAGTGGCTATCTTCCAACACTCGTCGGCCTTACCGAGAGGTAGGTATGTTTAAGTCCGCCCACTCAACGATGAAATCGGGACGAAAGTGCCTCGGTGATCTTGATCGTAGTACCATGCCGGCATAATTCCGTGAAAAGGGGGTAGCAGCTCCATTGCTCCACTTGACAATGCATCCGCTCGCGATCCTTGCCGGGCTAATTATGTCTCGCAGAGGGTACTCCTACCATGACCACCACACGACATCCGGTCAAGTAATGTTTCAACTTTTGGGATGTTATCAAGATGGGTATAGATCAATTCTCTCGATCTCAGGTACCGGTTTGGATTCATTGAGACCCACCGATGAAAAATAGATCGATGTTGTACTCAGACATGGCTTGCTCGCTGCTGTCGATCATCATGGCAGTTGGAAACCACTGATTTGAAGTTGCCGCAATGTAAAGGTGAGTGTTTCTGCCTTCTCTGAGAGCAAAGTGGAGGACCGTGAGACGAAGGTATTGTTTCAAATTGCGGTGAAGGCAACGTCGCCTCCCACCACTCATACTTCTGGACAAGCTTGAAGAATTTAAAGAACGGTAATCCCTTTTTGCCTAATCTTGATATGAAACGCCGAGAGCAGCTATGATCCTAGAAGCTTCAACATCTTCACCTTTTTGGGTGGCTTCATGTCCAAGACAGCTTTGACTTTCTCCTCGTTAGGCGATGCCATCGTGGATCGATTTACTACAAGTAGTATCCTGTATGAACACCAAAGATACACTTTGGGTTTAATTTCATTAGAATGTGTT